>JAODJU010000014.1:11533646-11553064 GCA_026776725.1 Gnathonemus echidnorhynchus
GGGGGGGGGGGGGGGGGGGGGGGGGGGGGGGGGGGGGAGCTGTGAGGCATCTGCCGCTCTTGGCTTCCATCTGAAGCATCGTAATCCGCCGCGGTGATGGTTTCTCCTGCTTGAGGACGGCTGGTGGTTCTTGAGTGCATGAGGCAGTGGCCAAGCCAAGGTCCATATAGATTTCCATCAGGAGCCTGCAGGCTCTCGAGCCGGACGGCTTCTACATGAGTGTCAGCGAGTCATGGAAGAAATATGTCTGCTACGGCCTGACAGATTGTGAGCATTACAGCAGCATTCTTACAGCATTTAGTGTCATTTATGAAAACACTCATGCAGGCCATTATGTCCTGCTTTTGACATTACAATACTCTGATTCTTAGCAAAAGCTTTTACACAAAGTGACAGTTTCAGATGCAACCAAAATCTTAGCATTTAAGCTTGATTTATTAAACAAAACTTTATGCATATTTGACAGCTATAGTGCTGTGGACTATAGATGTACATCTCATTATCCGAATCAAGTTACAGACATCTGTCAGGATATCAGCCTTTCCACATCGTGGGCAAACTGGAAAAACCAAGTCAAATATTTTGGTCCCCTTGGCGAGTAAAATGAGCATGTGAGTGAAGCGAAGCAAAAAGACAGGAGAATCCTAACCCTAATACATACTATTTTAGGTTATTTTACGACATATTTCGCGAAACAATAAGATAAATAAAATGATTGCTTTGTAGTCTTATACTTGCAAAAAAGTATCATAAAGTAGTGAACAGATACAACAATAGTTTGCATATATTAATAAAGATGAGTTTTTACAGTAGCAATCAAAATAAAAAAACAAGTGACATTTTGTAATTTACAAAGTTACTGCTTACCCGAATTCGCAGTTATTCGTGAACTGAAACAATGTATTTTTTACTGCATTTCCTCAGTGAAAACTCACATCACAAAATAAAAGGCTGCAGGTCCCTAATCAGTGTAAACAAAACCCAAGATTTCAAGATTTCTTGGGTGTGTTTTAAAAATATTTTTATGACAAAAACTTGCAGAGTTTTTTAAACGGTTTGGCGGGATTTCTGCTTGGTCCAGAAGGCGGGACTGCCGACTCCGAAGGGTTAACCCAACTAACTGAGAAATCCGGCTTCCTGGAAGACCCTCCTGACAACAACACATGCTGGAGTGAGAGACATCTTCGAAGTAGAATGTACGAAATGTTAAAAATTGAATATGGAAGACTGAATTAAAGTCGGTAGCACGGTAACAGTCATGCCTAGCCTACCGTGATTTTCAATTAGCAAACATTTTGCTTAACGACCTGGTCATTGGAATGGAACTCAGTCACTAAATGAGCAGTGGGTACATAACACTATCACTCCATCTTTGGTCAGGCTCTTCCCACAGAATTATGGGAAGGTTATGTTTGTCAATTCAAGGGCCTTTTTACAAACGCTACGTGTTCTGTGTTTGCACAAAACTCTTTGTTTTCCTCTTCTCTGATGTTGTATGAAAAATCAGGATGCTGCGTAAATAATTATCTATGACTGTATGCATCTGTGTGTGGAAACATTAAAAGCCAAAGCATTAATCTTAGGGGCATTCGTTTTCAACAATTCACACACCTACTGACAAGTTTAATTGGATAATTAGTAAAGGTGTGAGTCAATGGGAGGACAGCAACGTCACAGCACAGTGACATTACAACGCAAGGAGCGCCATGGATTTACAAAGCCCTCAGCTACTGAAACCTAGCAGAGTGGCTGATGGCCTGTGGTACTGTTCTGGCTGTTGGGTGGACTGTTGGAGACGAGGTGAGGGCTGCTGAGGAGAAGGGTCCTCCTTCTGAGTAGAGTTCTGATTTTAGCATTTTGCATAGATTGTAGTTCTTCACCTAAGTTGACCTCGGCCTGTAATATTTTCCAAGTGGTTGATCCTGGCAAGGGCAAGACGGGCATTTGCCCAGGGCGGCATCTTCTGAGGGGGTGCCAATGCACCCCATCCCCCCCCCAGCGTGAAATTGGATGGTGAAGTTTGTGGGGGAGGGGGGATCAGCAGTGAAGCTTTTCAAGGGGGTCACGTGGGCTTCCACCGCTACTGTCTGTCCCGGTTCACACCTCTGCTCCAGAACCTGCCGTAGGAGGCGTAAAAGTCATAAGGAGCACAGGTAATTTATGAGGTGCGCTGAAAGCAGGAGGGCAGCGAGCTGCAGGAACGTGAGCCCGGCGATCCCTTGCTGACAGCACACATCTCCGCTGTCCAGCCAGCCGTAGCCAGCGCCACGCTGAGGAGAACACCGGCGAGGGAACGTCAGTGAGAGCGAGGGCCTTCTGTTTCTCTCCCGTCCCGTTCTTTGTCTTTGTAAAAGAGTTATTACAGACTCTGAGAAGCAGGGAATTATAAAAGATTGGCGTACCCTCCCAACCCGCCCCGTCCTCTTCAGAGTTAACAAGCACCTCTGAGCTTACGCTGCACCTCATCGGCACAACGAAAGAGGTAGAGAGGAAAACAGTGCGAGTTTAACTTTCCAGAACAGTCTCTGAGGCTTCCCTTCGTGCCCTCGCCTGTCTCAAAACTCGACACTGTCTTAAGTCTGGCCATCTTCCTGCATAGACATACTGTTTTTTTTGTCTCCTTACTGCCATGTTTATTCCTCTTGTTTCTTTACATCGGGCGAAGGCAGCTGTCAATGTTACTGATGCTTCTGAGCCAGCGAGAAAGAAATAATTCATAAAATTGGATCAGAGAATGTGCTTTGACTTCTGCGGCAGGCACATATGAAAGAGTCTCCTTCCAGCATGACCAGTGGCTCACTGGAAAATCAGAATGACATCCCAGTAAGGCAGCAATGAGAAAATGTATTGGGTGACTTCAAACATTTGATTGGCCTGTGCCCCAGGGCTTGGTATTCTCTCCTGATAATGATTTTGGCAGCTGTTCATTTCGATTTTGTTATTACTAAGCCCGGTTTGGGTCAGATTTTACTCTCCTCTTCGATATTTAGGCTTCAGTCTACATTTTGCACACTTCCTTCTCTTATCTGCCCTTCATAACTTTTACTACTACGGTAAATGCAGGAGGCCTTCGTCACTGTGCAAGTCATTAGATGGTTCTCGTAAGATCCAGTTACGATTATGGCTGACAATGAACATCAGCAGGTTTTTACAGAGTGAAATAATGGAGGCCTTCTTTAATAATTTACACATTTTAAAATAATATAAAATATTTAATAATACTACCTCAATACATATATACTGAATAAGCATTTGTTTATATTTATGATTTATGATTTTGATATTTTATGATTTCGTAAATATAAAACTGCAGATAAATGTAAGCAGAAATGGTTAGTTCTGGTCCAGAAAGTACAAATCCAGATCAAGATTTTGTTGCCACCAACTTGTTGAGTATAAAGAATCACAGTGACAAAGTACTCAACTGGTTGCTTGAAACAAAATGCTGGTATGGAAGTTTACTTTCTGGACCTGAACTATCCACCTCTGAATGTAAGGCAACCTCTGCTGCTAGTAGTTACGGACAGCAGAGGACCATTTCTATGTCAGTATCTGAGAAGGAATATGAGTGTCAATTATGTGAAAGGGAAGATGAAGCCTTGAACCCACTCATTCATATAATATTTACACATAATCCATTTCTGATATCTATATATAGATTTCCCAGAACAATTGTATCTGCACAACTGCACAAAAATTCATTAAGAGGAGGGCATTGTACGACTTGGTGGGTTAGGCTTTTCTGCCTGTGATCGGAAGGTCGTTGGGTCAAGGCCCTGCCGAACAGTCACATCGCCATTGGGCCCTTAAGCAATGCCAAATCCAGTGCTCAAACCCCAGGCTTTGCTCCCACCTGAATATACAGCATATGTGAAAAGGAGCATTTCAAAGTAACAACAATTTAATAGTAAAAATTGAAAATGTATTTTAAATTTCATGGTGCAACAAAGGAGTATCCCATAAGTTGTGTACATTTATGAGGTTAATTTGGATGCTTTGGAACTGAATGTTTTCGAAGTCATCGGGAAAAAAATATGCATGTCATCATGGCACCAATTAAGGCCCTCGAGGTACCTGTTTGCAGTTAGGGCCAAGGAAACATGTTGTGTAACTCAAACCTCCTGTAAGTACATGAGTTTCCCCACGGCGGGTTCCGTCTCTATGGCGATCCACCCTGAGTTCATTTGCATATTTTATGGCATCGGGAGAGGCCGACTGGGAGGAGAGAGAGGGAGACGGGGGAAAGTAACCAAAGCGGGGTTCAGAGGAGAGCCGGGCAGACCCAGAGGCATCGGATAGGCATCCGTCCAGAGCAGCGATGAAGACAAGCTGAAATCAATAAGGCCAGGAAGCGAGCAGGTAGGAGCATGGTGGACCTGTTGAGCTTGCCTGGATTTTGTTCTCCAGAGGGACAGCAGAGAGACACCACAGGGCCACTTCCTATGGTGACCGAGGCGGCAGGTCAAGTGCTGAAAAACATGGGGATAGTGTTAGCTAATGTGCTAATGACCGTACATGTGTAAACAACAGCATAGCGTACGTGTATTTCTATGTGGTTTACTATTTATAAACATGCTGACACATTGTTATTTTTAGACTTTCAGTAATACTCTTATTAGAAATATTGTTATTTAATAAACCAGATACAATACTATTAGTTGTTTTATATTCGCTGTCATATTTTTATCCTTTAATCCTCCTTTTTACTGATGCTCATCCTTACTCTCAAGTCCTCTACTAATATTCACAGGTAAGCCAAGCCTGCAATGGCTACGCGTTGTGTCATGGTTTCGTGATTGAGATCCAAAGGCAGGTTACGCCGATGTTTAACCTCACGGTTCATTCGGATATTGAACCTCACATGCAGCCGTGCTGCTTGTCGGTGATTTGTGGCCTTGGTGAAAAAGAGGAGTTTGTTCAGCTGTGTCTCTCTGGCACATTTACGGGATGCGCTGAAAACAACAACGATAAGGAACTACATGTGGACTCTGGCCTTTAGTGCTGCTTTATGCACAGGAAGCTTTTAAATGATTTACCAGTTGTGTGCACATGTTGGTCAGGGCACAGATGTGGCAGCGTGATGGAACGGCTGGCGTTTCGGCTCATGTGACCGAACACTGAGACTGGAATTGTGGGTAGGGCTGCAACTTGCCACGCATCGTACCGGCCTGCTCTTTTGGCATTTTACTTTCGTTCTGGTGCTCGAGTGTCCGTGCGCTCAGTCACTAATGCCTCAAGAAAGGCTTGTTTTATTTACAAAACGAATGCTGTATGTCTTGGGGGTTTGTGGGAAATCTGTACATATTACACACTGTCCGGCGAATCTGTAAGCAAGGGCACCAAACGACTGGCCCACTTTTGAAAACCCCAGCATGAATCAAGTCACATTCAAATCAAAATAGCTCTATATGAAATATTTATGTCATCTTAGCTGCTAGTAAGTGCTTGATGATGTTTTAATAATGTCTTTTGACTTCGGGTCTCATTAGTGTGATGGTGGTTGGTTAATGAATTTACACGCTTAACTTTACGGTCATTAAGTCAGCTGAACCACGGTCACTCGCAACGCTTTTAGTTAGTATGACATGATACGCTTAAGAATAATTAGCAAACTAACGCTGCCACTTTGTCTTTGAATTGATTTTAAAGCTGTTGCTATATGATGTAATGGAGCGAGTGAGTGAGAGTCACAGGTTATGATAAGAGTAGGAGAGAATCTGAGAAGTTTTTTTTTGCAAAGAGAAAAAAAGTAGCTTTCAAATAGCATTGATTTACAAATAGAAAATTATCCTCTGCATATTTCATGCTTGGTATTTGTCCAGAGACATCTCTGAAGCAGTGTTCTGCATAATGCCTGATGAAATATTTAAGGTAATACAAAACCATTACTATGCCGTGCTGATGGCTTTGTACATGGGGGCCTGAAGAATCTGGGTGACTGGGTTTAGGGTTTGTGTGGCTTGATGAAGCATTGGGCAGGCTTTGGGAAATGAGATGTATATTGGGGACGACTTTCGTGGCACAGATAGCGATGGAACAAGCACAAGCCAGCTTTGCGGTTTCTGGCAGTGCTGAGAGCAGAGGAGGGCGGGAGGTGTATCTCTGCCCATCCTCCACCGAGCTGCAGTATCAGTCTCGGCCGGAGAATCGATTGTGCAGCTGCAGCACCCCTGTCAGTGGCAAGCGCCCACTGCGGTTTTTGCGAATTAGCCTGCGAGTAACGAACTCGGCGATTCGGGCTTGGGTGGAATCGCTGTCCTTGGAGAAACAAAATAATATTTATCATTAACTATGAATGAAAAATATAATGCCTTTGTGACCTAATTCTGGTTTTCTGGTTTGTGCATTGGGGAATTAAAGTATGCGCCTGTGTTAAATTGATTCGATTGATCAATACTTTTTTGGTTCAAAACCAGCAAGACTATTTCAACTAATGAAAATCATTTAATTAACTGCCTAGATAAAAAAGACTATCTGGTGTATTTATTTTTTGTCAAGGACTTAAAATTATTTACAAACTTTTGTTTGATCTTACACTTCAGGTTTTAAATGGTGTGAATGTTAGCAGACAAAAGGCAACCTCATGTGCTTGTTTGTTTGTTGTTGTTTGATTCTTGTTGTTTGTTTCTTTGATGTTTGTTTCTCCTAGCTCTGATAGTGTGCCTCACAACCTGTGTGTAAGTGTATCATCTAGCTGCCTGCGACACCCAAATACCTTAGCATAGCACCTGACACTCCTCAAAAAAAAAAAAAAAAATCAATAAAAGTAATTATTGCTAAGATCATAAAACCTTCTTTAACAAGCAAAAAGCTGGCAATTTTTGCCAGGGCTGATTCTAGGAGTTTTCAAGGTGGGGGTTGGGTGGGGGCATAAAAGGGACCACAATTCATACAGAGGGGCCAACCATATCCTTAGCCAATGATATGTTTTGAATTTGTGATTGACAGGGGAAGGAGCACCCCGGGCCCCACCCCCTGTATGTTCCTTGATGCTCACTATCGTCATTGGCTTTGACTGCACGCCGTATAGATTTTATGCTTTTCTTATATCAGATACATGCCTCTTTGGCATGACTACCAGAGCTAACACCCATGCTGTAAAGACTTCACCTGACTTTTGACCGTGACTCGTGCTATTTCGTTTCCTTATCGTCACTTTTTCCCCCCATGTCCATGCTCATGCCATACTTATTAACTAGCTATGAAAATTGCAGGGAAAATGCGACGCAGGTCTGATTAAAAATGCGTCGTACGCAGCTGTGCAGTCGGCATCGCGGAGCCACATGCACCGCCGCTGTGGCCCCAGCTTGCATTGACGCCCGCTCCTCAAATCGGTGCCAGGAGTGCAGTCCGGAAACGGCGGCCCTGAGGAAAGCTCCTTTCAAGTCGTTGTAATTAAAATCCTGTTGGGTTTATTTGCACACTTTCACGCTGTGGCTCTCTCTGACAGAGTGAAGCGCCTGGCACCTGGCCCTTTAGTGATTAACACGCACAAACACAAACACACAAACACGCTAACAAGAAAATGAGTATCGTGCCTTTAAGACAGTTGACTTCACCTTCTGGTACGAAATAACATTATACATCGTCATTCAATATTTCTTGGAGTCTCTTATACTTTTTATAAAACAGAAACTAGTAGGTGACTTTTGCTGTGACAAACCAGATCAGAAAGTTCCTGGTTCTTATCCCGTGGCCTTGAGTACTCGAGCCCTTGTCTCTGATTGCCCCAGGAATGACCCTGATCTCTGCTCCTCACTTTCACGTCACTTCGGACGAAGGCAACTGCTAAGTAAATAAATGTAAGATTAAAACAGGATGACGGGCAGGAAGTCGCCTGGAAATGAATCGCGGGTTGCAGGCCTTGTAGGTCATGAGGTCATGCAGCTCCACTGGCTCAGAGCAGAAAAACAACACGACCAGAGGAGAGACAGTTCGTGGTCCTTCACGCAGCATCCTCACTTTGTAATTGCTTATGGCATTGGTGATAGATCCACATGAATTATGCCCGTGTTTGTTTGTTATGATAATAGCGTCTAGAGCCCAAGGTAGGAAATTCAATCAGCCTGACTTTCAATCCCCTTTAGCTCCATTAATTAGTAATGAAGGCAGTGTCGAATCAGCAGAGGTGTGTTTGTCATTGACGGGAACGTCGCGCCCATGCGTGTCTGCCACCGCGCCGAGCCTGGAACCGGACGCTGCGACAGACACCCGACTCTGTCCTGATTGTGTTTACAAGCGAGATCCCGGCTATGCCCTCGGCATTTCGGGGCGAAACATGGAGAAACATGCGCCGCCTGTCGCGGAAGATTTAGACCGTTCACGCCGAGCTTCCGCAGTCTAATTAAAGCGCTGCTCCCCCAATGACGCGGCACTGGCGCGGTGCGACGTCCGGTGAGCGTCTGCCGGAATCTGTCGGAAGCCCGTTCCAGGTAGGAGCTGGCAATCATGCTCGCATACGACCTCGACATTAACCTTTCCCTCAAGTACCAATTAAAACTTACTGCGCCATGCGCCGTCCCCTTGAACCGCCTTCAAAGTCCCGGCGATTCCCACGTGCCCCGTTCATGCGAGACGCCATCTGCTCCGTTTAAGCGGCGCTGAGCTTCGTCACGGACCTCGGCCTCTGTCTTCAAATATCCCCTAACAAATGTGGGACTCTTTTTGTGTATCTACCCGCTGCCTGCCTCGACTTATTCGGTATGGGTTATGATGTCGCAACATGCACTTTTAGCGCGCCGTCACTAAGCACTGAAGGGGACGACAGTAGTGATCTTCCTGGGTCTCTACCGTCCTCGACGCTCATTTTATAAGTGGGCTGAAATGAATGTTTGACTTTTAAGAGTGGCACTGGGAGTAAAAATCATGTCACATGTCATCTGCCAAATAAATAAAATGCAAATAAAATAATCTCCTGTCTGCCACTATGGCCCCCACAACCCAGGTGTTGTGGTTGGCCAACCCTACGTGCACAGAACTTGGCACCTGTTTAACTCCCCCCTCGTGTGGAAGGAAAAGTGGCCATATTTTCTTCTGGTACCTCTCCATCATACGGTAAAACTCCACCCCCAAATAAAACCCCCGTCTCTTCTGCCCATCCATGTGGATCTATTTTCCCTCTTGAGCGATGCGGTCCTGGGGACATATCCAGGCACATCCGTTGCTGCCTCCTGTCCCCGGTTGGTCACCCCATCTGGGATGGCGTTGCCGTGAAACTGACAGCACCACCGAGCCGGCACAGCGCCATGGCCTGCTTAATGCCGCGCGCGTAAATGGCGGGACAGGGTGCGGGGAATACTGCCGGAAAGGCGGTTATTACTCATTAGGCATGCTGCCATCGAAGCACCCTCTGTTCCACTCCGCTTTTCCCTGTGCACCTGCACGGTTGTCGGATGCAAGTGAACGGAGACACGCGTTCTTCTCGTGTCGCGTTCCCGTCTCTCCCCGCCTGACAGCTACGGTTGTGCAGCTAAACAGAGCTGCGAGAGGCTCCATAAGGGTGAGCCACGGAGCACCCAAGCCGAACGGAGGGGTCAGATGAGAGCTGAGACTTCATACTCCCCCCCCCCCAGCCCGGTGTGTCAGCGTTCACTGATGGGGCAGGGGGGGTGTTTGGGGGTGGGGGTGAAGCTCTGAGCCGGAAAGCTGGGAGAAGAGGAGTGTAATGCGAACACGATGAGCCATGCTGTTTATCACAGGCCAATTTCTAGGTCTTTGAGCTGTCAAGTGTTTCAGATTAAAATACATCACAACTGGCTGGTAGGAACATCTATAGGGCTTCAAAGGCAAGCGTGAGATATTAGGATATAAGGGTCAATCCTGGATGGGAAGCCGGTGTAGGGAAGCACTCAAGCACAGGATGCCTCTATTACAGGTAACTCGCACTTTGATACATGCTGGCGGTGTAACTCACCTTTATTATTGACACCTCAGTCTTAAAACTCAGATAGATTAAATGGAGCTAAAGTGGTAGCTGTGGAGTCCATCTGCCTAAAAAATTACATACAGCTTTTATTTGGCCATAATGTTTTTATGGTTTTTTGCCATACAGACAATTCTGCGGCAGGTCTTTTAACAGCTTATCTAGTACGGGGTCGCGAGGGGACCTCAAGCCTATGGCAGGGGGCAGGGGATACCCCAAACAGGAGGCCAGGAATTCAGCTAGGCGATAGCGAGTCCAGAACCTCTGAGACGCCGCTAAAGGACAAGATCAAAGACTTGGGGTCACCAAAGACTGCGCCGCTGGGCGGTCAGGAGATGCAGCTCCGCGCTACATCACCTGCTGTCCTCCTGTGTACACATCTCCTCAAAGGCTATAGGCGGCTCAGTGCTTTGACCTTTGACCTTTAATGTAATCTGGCAACTTAGCTCCAACTATGCTGTCAGATGTAAAGAAATTCACCTTATTATGTGCAACACTGATTAGTAAGTCTGTTTACTGGGTTATTTAGATTCATACAGATTCATATAAAATCACTTTAAGAGAAAACACTCTTTTTATCTTTAATAAGGAGCATCATTACATGAGCTCTGGATTTAACTGTATCCCTAATTATAGACCATGATCTTTCTATATATGCTGTTGCAGGTAAAACCGATTGGACTTACATTGTAACATATGTAAGCGTGAAAAAGACACATGTTATTTGATCTGACACCTGGTCTGACTGAATGCTGCGTTTGCATACCAGAGTATACAGACCTGTCTGCATAATGGCTATGCATTCTCAGCCTGAGCCGGGAATAAGCACACACACTGTCCAGCTGAACAAGAGCCAGTCCCATTGTAACCCTCCTACCAAGTCAGCGATTAGTGGATTACCCTCAATGGCGCATATATATATATATATATATATATATATTTGTGTTTAATAAAACCTTTTTCCCTCTCCAGGACTGATTAAGAGGCAGTTGCTATAGTGACGCACTGGCAAGGGACCATAAGATAGCCTGTAATGGGTCTCTTGGCGCAGCTGGGAGTTTTGCTATGGAAGAACTTCATCCTTCGGAGGAGACAAAAGGTATGCAGATGTGAGTGAGCTGGGCTGGTTCGTGTGTTGTGTGTGTGTGTGTATATGTGAGCAGTGGGGTCAGTTTGTAGATGTCTGTCGCAAGGCAGGTTCGTTTTATAGATACATGTGTGTTTGGGTCAGTAGATGTGTGTGTGTGTGTGTCTCAGTCTGCTTGTTGATGTGTCTGTTTTGTAGATATGAATGTGTCTTGGCTGGTTTGTATGGATGTGTGTGTGTGTGTTTGGGTCAGTTTATAGGTGTATATGTCTAGATCTGCTTTTAGATGTCTGTGTTGGCTTGTTTGTAGATGTTTGTGTGTCTTGGCTGGTTTGAATTTGTGTGTGTGTCTTGGTCTGCTTGGAGATGTGTGTATATGTATGTAGGTGCCTTGGCTGGTTTGTAGGTGCGTGTGTGTCTGTGTGTGTGTGTTTTGGCTGGTGTGTGTGTGTGTTTGTGTGTGTTGTGTGTTTGGGTCTATTTGCAGATACATGGTAGCCTTGCCTAAACTGTACTCACACCAGTATTATTTAAATAACAATCTACAGCGAATGAGTTCCCGAGTCCTTTCGTTATCACCTCACCTGCCTTCTATTAACAGTAATTTTCTCTCACTCGCTCGCATAATGACCTAGCTAACGACGGCCCAAGTTAGCTGTAATCGAGTGCGATGTCACCAGACTCGGGGTGTCAGGCTTACGGGGAAGGAGACAGGGCGACGTGGAGGTCAGCACACAGGGCGCTATTTTCATTAGCCTCCCCAGCTGGGGAGTCCCAGTTCCATACTGACTCTGTCCTATTTCATTCCTGGTGGGTGGATCCGAGCTTTGATTTAATTCTAGCCTAGATATCTACCTGCCTGTGTTTTAAATATATCCATAGAGATTGGAAGCGTGTGGGAGAGATCATCTCACAGAGTGCTGTAGAGATAAGGCTCACTGGGGACCTCCGCTACACAGGATATGAGGCGCTAATGAACAACAGCTAATGAACCGGGCTAAGGTCTGTCTCAGCAAAAACGAATACGAGCTTTTATCGGAAGGGAAGCTCACCGCTGCTTCTTCACATTTCAAAAACCACTCCGTAGTACGGAGATCTGTAACTGAATGCAAAAACTGTATTCTGAGCATCCGGAAAGGTTTTGAGATGGGAAATTTCAGCCCTCAGACGTACCTTATCATTAAATCCTAAAATGCTTTGGCACGTATTGATTTTTAATTGTCTGCGGAAAAAAAAAAATTCAACCAACCTGGTTACAAGACAGTTCTGAATATGGAGCTCTTTCATAATTCAAGCGTATTTCACAAGGTTTTCTCTATTTCTCTCCCCGACCACATTATTGCAGCACAAATCTGCTAACATGGAATTATGGGTAATGCCCACCCCAGTCTCATATTCCTGTGGCCACAGCCCACCTCACCTGAAACCTAGATACACCCATTTCTCTTCTATTGATTAATAACCTACAGGAGATACAAGGACCTTTGTGAGATGTTGAGCTTATTGTTGAACTGCTGGCCGCATTGGCTACCAGTGGCTCTTGAGCTCTTGCCTGTTGAAATGGAATTGACAACTTGCAAGAAAAAAAGAAAGTCTTTATCCGAAGAAACAGACATACCACTATACAGGGAATGGAAAAATATTTTGATTATTGTAATCTGAAATGATACAAACAGGAACCACTATATTTAATTATAGCTATTAATTATACCAAATAATACTCAAAAATAAATGCAAAAGAAATTCCGGAAATAATGACCTAATGCCTAACTCGTACCGAGATTATTGTGCCTCTGATTTTCATCAGCATGCCATTCCAACAGACAGAGGCATGATGGGAAATTAACCTGCTAGTTGACACAACCAGAGGAAGAGATCAAAAGCAAGGGTGGGAAAGAAGATATAGACATGAATGGCTTAGATTTCTGAGGATGAAAACCACTCAATTTATTTTGCTTTATTTTATCTTGCTTTACAATCCTCACACATTCTTAAAAAATAAATTTTTAAAAAATATATATATACAGTATTTGGACCAGTATGAAGCTAAGTTCTTTTTTTCCATTCTGGTTCTGACAGAAGAGTCACCACCGTACTTATATTCTTGGGTTGAACCTGGATATGCAATGACATTTGCTGAAGGTTAAGAACTAAGCGAGTTACAGAAAGAGCTCCTCACAAACAGCTCAAAGCGAGTACAGAGGTCTGTATGAAGTGCATCCATCTCGTCTCGCTTTTATTTTCTCCCTGGGGACATCAGGCATGAATTCTGGGAAATGCTGACGTTACCATGTGACATGTCGTGCTCAGGCTCTTTTGGGAAACGTACGAAAGGGGAGCAGATTTCAAATGCCCGGGCCAAATTCCGTACATCCATGCAGAAGCTGCGCAAAACCCCAGAAATGAGCCAAAACAAGACAGTCAGGCTCCTGGCCCATCTGGCCAAATCCTTGAAATCGTAGCCTTAGCCTGTGGACACATTCACGGACGCTGTGGAAACTCCACGTTCCTCAAATGCTGCCTCAGTGCCCTGGCGCTTTCACCAGAATACAAGGAATGCAGGACTTCAAAACCCCTGAAATTCAGGCAGGACTGCAAGCGATGTCAACAGGGACCGACTACATCGGTTTTAGCAAATGAGGAGCCATTAAAATTGATAATTAGGTCAAAGATGATACGCAATTAACTGGTTCTGGGTCAGTTGGTAGTGAATCTGTTTACCTTTAGTCTGGGAGAGTGTGCATAAATTTGCATCCGAAGGCAACCAATGCCATCAAGGCTGAGCGGAGGCAAAGATATCTGTCAAGTGTAAACGTCTGTTCCACATGCTATGGAGCTATATGCTGGCTCCACGTTTGATTTCCTACTTTGCTTTGACGGATTGTATTACTCGTAGCAAAACAGCTGGTTGTCAGACATGCACAGATTTTTTGCAGTCTGAGTGATTTCTTCCTAGGTATGACTTTTGCATCAGGAAATTCTTATAAATATCAAATCATTGTTCACTCGGCCCTCTATCTTCATGAGGAATTAATTTGCATGGTGATGGAGGCAGGGCTCTGGGTATGTTGGCCTTGGCGAAGGGTACCTGTACCCCCCCCACCCCCCCTTGGTCTTATGGGCTGGGAAAACCATGTGACAGGTGGCTAGATAGTATCTTCTCTTCTTTGCCTTCAAGCTGTCACACCTAAGGGTGGCTTTGTTAGCCCCATCAAGCTCAGGTGTGTCCAATTTAGAACTATTTATGTTGGCATCGCGGGAAGCAGCAGAGAACAATTATCTATCGGGCTTTTGCGGTTTTCTGTCACTGGAATTGGCTGGTTCTTGGAGTCTGTTATTGAGGCATTAATTTCGACTCTGAAATGTACTCAGGGATTGGTAGAAATGCATTTTATAATGGAAAAGAATATTTTTATGGTTCCTCAATGGTTTTGTAAACAATTTCACTGGTAATGAGCTCCAGCAAAATGAGTTTAATGAGATAATGGAGCCTTACAAGCTGGCACAAGAGCCAAAACACAGCCTGGCAATGTGGGTACAAGCAACTCCATCCATCCATCCATCCATTCATTCATCCATCCATCCATCCATTCATCCATCCATCCATCCATCCTTTGATCCATTTTCTATATTTTATTTTATACTCACTTGTCCTACTATCTTTCAAAATTTCGCTGTTCAAAAATAAATGACCTCTCATGTCCACACAGTTATGTTTTCCGTTCCTGTTGCCAGACAAAAGCTGCTGTTTTGAAAATCACTGATTTCCACACAGTTGGGCTTTTGTTTCTTCTTATTTTTCTAAAGAATAAAGGAAATGACATGACTGCCTTCCCGCTTTCACAGGTGCGCCTGGTAGTCGAACTCATCTGGCCCCTCTTCCTGTTCTTTATCCTCGTCTGGGTGCGCTCCACAAATCAGCCCATCTACCAAGGACAGTGTGAGTATGGCTCTTTTTTTTTTTTTTTTAAAAAAAAAACCTTATAAATTGCTGAAGTCCTGAGTCTCTTCAGCTTCCCATAAAGGTGACTGGCGGTGGATTGTAATCCACACATACAGCATCTTAAGGGAAACAGACAAGGTCAACCTTGGCATCTACTGATTCACCAGCACACCACAAATGGACAGTAGCAGGGGACCAGTTTAGGTGGAACATAAAGTCAATATTTTTCACAAAAGGTTCAGAGGTTTGGAGTAACGTTCCTGGTTGTCCAGTGATATTTGCTTATATCTTTCGAATTACTATTTTTAACTATTCATTTCATGTGAAATGCAAAGTCTATATGTAAATGTTTATGATGCTGCGTCATTAGTTGCACTCTAGTGGTTCTGTTTCTCGAGCAGATGGATGCTAATCAGCAGGGCTGTGTTTTAATGGTTCAGTGTGTGTTAAGAGTTTTCTGACGGGCGGAATTGAAGAAGAATAAGAACAATATCTGTCTTCTTTCTATATGTGCCCCCCCCAGGTCATTACCGCAATAAAGCCATGCCTTCGGCAGGTGTATTGCCATGGCTACAAGGAATGATATGCAATATTGAGAACCCCTGTCTGAGCTCTCCTACTCCAGGGGAGACACCAGGAGAGGTCAACAATTTCAACTCATCCCTGTAAGCATGCCAACCACTTCAATTTGCTACATGGCGCTTTATCACTTGTGTCATACTTCTCTGTAGCACAAAATAGCTTTTCTTTATGTGACAACGTACTGCCAGTTTTGGTACAGATATTGCCAGTCATGTTAATTGTGCCGTTTTGTTTCTCAGTGAGATCATATTTAGAATTAACTGTGCCTAGATTCAGTGATATCAATTAATGTAATTATGACTTAATTATTCTTTGGAGGGGAGGGGTGTCTTACTACTGGCTTTCTGGCTTGTTGAGTAATAATTGGTAATGACTGTTATCTGTTGAAATATTGAACGGCAGTACTTGTAACCGCTTCCTTTTAAAGATCCAAGCCTGTTCATTGCTGAGGAGTTGATTCTGATTGGCCTATTGTAATTCTTTCTCTCCGTGCTCAGCCTCAGCATGGCACTGCGTGAATTCCAGTCACTGGTGCTGAATACAACAGCGCTTAACAAATATCAGAGGATCTCTGAAGACCTGCAGCAGTGGCTTTGGTTAATGCACAATGCCAGCGCCGAAAGTGGTACGTGTGTGCAAATGTGGGCAGATGCCAGGGCTGCATGATGTCAATGCGCGTGTCTGTGTGTGTGTGTGCGAGTGTGTGTGTGTGTCCATGCATGTGTGTGTGTTTTTTTTTTTTTGCCAAAATCTCTAGTCAAATTCTGCATCAGCAAAACATTAAACAATGTGCTTTGACACTCATTTGATTTCTGATTTTGCAATAAAATAATAGTATTTACGTTTTCTATTCTGAAATAGCTTTTTGCATATTCAGTTTCTATTGTTCTATTTATGGATTCCTGGTGTCTAAATTTGAATAAAGAGTGAAATATCAGTGCTTTGCAGCCCTATGTTTCTTTGGTTTTTAGAGTCATATATTTTTTGTTCCTTATTTATTCAATTGGATTTTTGTTGGAATTTCAGTTAAGTATCGGGTTAGAGGATAGTACAGGAAGGGCCCCTTCTGCGATTCTTCGTGTCCTTAGATGCTTCTTGCCGCTGCCCTTAGCACCTGCACCGAGGTATTAATGCATGCCGAGTGCCCTGTGCTCCTCATGAATTCCTGAAACAAAAACAGATGATTATTTATCACCGAATTTGCATAAGGACTGGCAGGTCGTTCTTCTTTATAGTTTGTTTTGAGGGGAGTTTGTTTAGCATTATGTCATTCGTACTTTCATAAGGAACCTAATTTACAAAAAGGTAAATGTTTCTCTGTAGTGCAAAATAGACAGTGGGTAATACAAATTAGTCTTTTAAAGGCATATGCTTGTAATACAGGAGAGTAAACCCATCAACTATTTGCACCAAGGAATAATTAATTACAAATATTTTCTGTGCTGAGGGTCCCCCACCCTCTGATTGTTATGAGTATGGAGCATGTAGAGATATCAGTGGAGACAGTGGCATTAATGCTTACATGATGAACCAGAAGGTGGCAAAATGGTAGAGAGAGAAGACTCCTGTCGTTCAGAACAAAATCCATAACTCATTGGAAGAAGAATGATGTTTTTGGCTTTTGCTTAATGCACCTGTGATTGATCATAATAATGGAAACGTGAAATGAACCTCAGGTATATTGGTTCTAACTGGATGTTGATGCTTTTGTCAACTTGTATTTAGGGTTTGAAAAACACAATATTATAAATACAAATTCAAATGTTTCCTCACAGACCTTGGGCCTGTATCACAAAGCAGGATTTCTTGCTTAAGATTTAAGGTCCGCCAGTTTAAATGGACTTTAACTTCGTTCACCTACATTTAGCCCAGACTACCTTAAATTCGACAAGTTATATGGCTAAGCAAGGAATCTGGCTTCATAATACAGGCCCATCGCATGAACCATCACTTGGATTAGGTTGATAATCTATAATCTAGGCTGGGATAGGTTAAGCAAAGAACCTATCTACCATTTCAAGGGGCTATGCCTCTCTGATAGGAAGTACTTCCTAAGAGACTTCAGATTGGCAGAAGGTGGCCTTTAGTCTGGCAATCTGGGCACAAGTAGGATGTCACCCATCCAACTGATGGCAGGAGCACGGACTAATCCTCCAACTTGGATAGAGCGAGCTTCACATCTATGTCCAGATGCAGTTGATTGTACAAACCTAATCTCAAGCCATTCACAATGACAGCTGCGGGCCATATCCAAGTTGACGGGAGAGAAACCTGATAGCTTCATTTTTAGTTCAAATAACAGTAATGCCTGTAAATGTGTGCATGTGTATACAGGCAGTCTCCAAGCTGCAAGCAAGATCCGTTCCCTCGCTGTCTCTAAGTCAAATTTGTAAGTTGAAATAATAATAATAATAATAATAATAATAATAATAATAATAATAATAATAAAACAGTAATAATTATAGTAGCTACATACAGTACCGTTGAAGCCATGCAATGCTTTCACAATTACCGCATGTGTTCAATATTATGAACCATTTTATTTAACCCACATTTTTAAATGGAAAGGCGTTATGGCAGTCCATCCATAACTACGAATTGTGCATAAGTCGGAAGTTACGAACATTGTATTTACATTATACTGTACGTCCATCCTGTCACAAACACCATCCTTCAGCACCCCTGGCAGATTTTTATGTTTACATTTGACTCACTCTCTGATACACAAACTCACCTGAGCTCTGTACAGTACAACAGACGCATTGCACTACACGGCAAACAAAGATGCCGTAAATCGACCTTTCCCTGTTCCATCCTCATGAGAAAAAAAACATCATTTATATTTTGAGCTTTTAGCTTGTTTATGCATATAGATAAATCCTCAGTGGTCTGTAGTGAAGTCTGTTCAATATGCACTTTCTGGATATTAACTAGGGCCCCCCTACAGTGATGGGGGTTGGTGAAGTGGTGGGGGGTGGTACATGCACCATACTAGCCTTTGAGAATATCTGCTTAAGATGTAAGATGAAAAACAAGAGCATTTACTATGATATGCAGAAGTCCCTCATTTGATCTCATACTTGATCAGCCTTTGGGTTTTCTTTGAAAGTGTCAATATTTCAAAACAACACACATTTTTAGAGTTTTTATATTCTTAAAACATTTTTAAATGTATCATAAGTCCAGTTTTCAAGTGGATTCTAAATATTACATAGTTTGAAGGTCAGGAGATAAAATTGAATAGACAACAGTAAATTAATCTCAGAATAAGAAAGCGGTAACATTTTACTCAATGGGGCACAAATAATATAGTATTATACTATTACTTATGTATTAATTAACCACAAACTAAGTCTTAGTTACATACTGATCTCATGTTCGTTTGTCGTTAATGAATCGTGACATGTTTTATCAAGCAGTTACTGCTATATTTGTCACTATACCCGTTAATTTGGTAAACCATTGTGAACTACTGAAGGAACTTCTGAAGGAAGAAGTCATGAATAACACGTTAAATACTGATGTCATGTTTCTTTCATCATTAATGAATTGTGACGCATCTTACCTTAAGTAGCGACTATATTTGTTCATGATTTGCTAATGATTTGTACTTCAGGGGTAACTGAGTTATTACTAAGTAGTCATGCTCCTGATTCATGCCCTGTGCTGCCTGAGAAAAGCTCCAGCGTCCAAGATAAGGCTGATGGGAAGATAAATGTACAATTCCAACAATTTTTCTTTCATCTGATTGGAGAATTGTCCAGAAATACATTTAATTTTATGAAGACCCATAAAAAAATTTAAAGCATTTAATAATACTGCAGTTTTTTCACAAAACACTGCCTGTAATTAGTAAAATACTGAAACTGTTCTCTTACTCTACG
>JAODJU010000014.1:11553164-11564637 GCA_026776725.1 Gnathonemus echidnorhynchus
ATTTAATAATACTGCAGTTTTTTCACAAAACACTGCCTGTAATTAGTAAAATACTGAAACTGTTCTCTTACTCTACGTCCAAAACCTCAGAGTTTTCAGTAAGAAAAATGTCCCAACGTATCGGAGGTTTGTTCTTATGGTTTAAGTCCGATCGATTGGTCTTACTGTCCTCGACTGTGGATAATGTTAGTAAAGCGAAAAAAGTAATATTGATATGTTTGTTGAAATAGAAGCATTATAAAGAAAAAATCTTTAGATGGATGTACTGGGCCAGTGATACTTGTGTATGTTTTATTGCAGCAGACCATACGATGTCAGCAAATATACGATGTCATTGCTTGTTGAATCTGATCTGTTTCTTTACTCCTCAATTCAGTTCAGCCGTTTTCTCTGAAGAGCATTCTGAAGGGCAACGAGACTTTCACCGCCTATCTGAGGGAGAATCTGGCGGTCCCATCCTCTTCTGTAGAGACCATAATGGCCACACGGATTCGGCCCAACAAGGTCTGTTAGCGCCATTACGAGCCTAGAGTATTAATATTCAGTGTGTACTGACTCTTGTTAACTCAGAGGGCGTAAAAATTAATGAATCCTCAGTGTGGGCTGGTGGTGTGTGAGCGTGTGTGTTTGGTGGATTTATTATAGATTTTTATTATTTCATGCATTTTGTCACCAGCAGGGGCGCTGTAGGAACATGGAAACCCTGGCAGATTCAGGGGGGCCAGCACTTTGCAGAAACCTTAAACATAAATATAAAATTATAAGTTTTACTGGGTGGAGGGGAGCCAAGGTGACATTTTGTCAGGGCACCCAGAATTTCTATCTCTGCCCCTGCGTACTGGCATCCCATCCAGCTATGTGGTTGTCTAACAGTACACTGAGTCTTGGAAGGGTTGCTGAGGTGCAAAGGAGCTGGATGATCCGTAAATAAATCATGACACTTATGCCCTTCAGATAGTGAGCCGGGCCTGCGAGTGAGGAGACGTTTTATAGAGCTCGCAAACAAGGGTGTAAATGTGAGGCCACGTGCGGTTATAGTAATTAACCCAGTAAGTTAATGCA
The DNA here is from genome assembly GCA_026776725.1 of Gnathonemus echidnorhynchus. Taxonomy (NCBI): domain Eukaryota; kingdom Metazoa; phylum Chordata; class Actinopteri; order Osteoglossiformes; family Mormyridae; genus Gnathonemus; species Gnathonemus echidnorhynchus. The sequence goes on from JAODJU010000014.1 coordinate 11,554,227, forward strand.
CTATCAGCCCGTGCACTGGGGGAGGTAATGTATCATTAACTCGGTAACCAAGAAAGCTAACATCCTATTAACCCAGTAACCAAAGCGGTAATTGTATTATCAACTGAGTAACCAAGTTAATTCGCACTGCACACTGAACAGATAATGCAGTGGACAGAGCGACTGAAGCACTGCTTCGGGACGGCTACAGCCTTGCTCTACCCCAGCAGGATTTACATAAACGAACAAGAGTGCTCTCAAGCCATTTGCTTATCTACAATAGTATTACTGATACTTCATTCATCCCTGTAGGGAAATTGGGTTGTTTTCAGATATCCCATCATGCTCTTCATGACACACACACTCACACACACACAAAGAGGGAAGAAGTGGCACAGAAGTAGGTTATAGACATGTGCTTGATGCTGTGTTGCTCCTGCTCCAGTACTGCTTACATGTGTACCCGGGCATTCATTGGAAGCTCAGCCTAGCTGTTCTTATACCTAATAGGGTTGCCAACTTTGGTCAGCTGACAGATGTGAGATTTTCAGTTCACATCTGCACACACATGAACACGCATTTACATGTATGTGACAGTTCAATTACCTTGCAAATAGTCTTGGGTTTGCAAACTACCCAAACACTTTTGGTGTAGCTAATATTACTTTTATAATGGAATAATATAGATTTGCCGTAAGTTTTCTTGCATGAGCATAAGTCTGAAAGCGTGAGTGTCTTGCGAGATGTGTAAGAGTTGGCCCTGGCCTAGCTGACTCCTGGACAGCATGTGTAAATGTAAACGATTGGTTCAGAGAGATAACCAATCAGATTATTGAGGTGGGTCAAGCTACTAGAAGAGGCAGGACCAACCAATCAAATGTCTTGGTCCTGCCTTGATTGATACATTCTGATAAACAAAACAGCCGGACGTACAAGAAAGTTGAGTGAATCTTACAAGAGGCACGTAAGATCGCGAGATGGCTAACAGGCGCCTGAGCTCACTGTGACAAACTGGTGCCTAACATATTATTTACCCCAGCGGGGGGTTATTGGCAACAATAAAAACAAAACAGCAACGCGGTCAGGGAGAGAGAACACTATAGGGTGTTCATGATGTTTGTGTATCTGGATGTGAAGGAAAATGTATGTACTGAATACGGGGGGAGACATACTGAGATGTCATTATGTTCTGAGAATTTTTATCCATTAGTCACAAGAGGCTGGAAAACATATTATCAAATAATATAGTATACAACGCAGGCAAATGTCTTATAATTTTGGAAATCAAGCCTGCAGCATTCAATGCCTACAGAATAAGTCAGCCATTTATATTAAATTGTTTCTCATTGCGAACAAATATAACAGAGTAGAAACCTTGTGGTTTACTGAGGTAAGGACGTTGTTATAAATACCTGTTTAAATAATGTGAATCGTCTGCTAAGTGTGTGGGGGCAGTTTGCTGGTTCTGCTTGGGAGAAATTTGCTGAGTACGAGCCTGAGATTTTAGATGAGAGTCTGCTACCCGTCGCACCAAGTACATGACATATTTGACATACGCGCAGTACAGCGGGTGTAATTCACAGATCACTACAAAGGGTGTACAGGCCCTGATGTGTCCTACATAACACACCTAGCAAAAAACAGGTAAAACGCTGATCTCTACAGAGGGCAAAGGATTTAAACAAGAACAGCATAGACAGCCAGGCCCACTGTCTCTGGGAGACAACTGGGTGGGGGGCCAGGAGAGAGCCTAGGTGGGAGGAGCTGCGCAACATGGGGGTCCAGTTGAAGTCATTTTGTCCCGGGCCCAGGAATTATGCTTGTCGGCCCTCGGTCACACACCCACCCCCCTCTCATAACCAGGCATCTAGTACGCGGTCACAGTCAGCCTGCGGCTTGTCCCTGGAAGAGCAGAGGGCACCTTGGACAGGCTGCCAGTTACGTGAAATGCAGAATATAAAACACACAATTACAGGGAGAACAACCTGCGGATGTGAACAGTATTTCTGATTCCTTGGCTTTTTAGGTGCTGGCCTTAAGCGAGCAGGCGGACCTGAAGTCCATCTTCTGCAACGACTCAGTCCTCAAGCAGTATGCAGAGTTCAATTCCTCCGCCGCCGGGGACGTCTTCCGGAACATCACCTGCTCCCGCTCGGACGTTCAGCTCCGGGGAGCGCGGGACGTCTTCCGGCAGAACGTCAACGGCGAGAAGCTGGCTGCAAAGGTTTGTCCTGGTGTCTGGGGCGTTTCTGATTCCTCTCCCTGAAACTGTCACATGAAATTACCGTCGCTGTATTAGCAATTTCCTTCCTCAGTGACTGGCAATTTTAACATCTACACTAGTGGCCAAAATTGAGGAAACCTAGCATTTTACCCTTTAAAAATTTCTATGTGACATTGGTGGTAATGTTTATGAACAACCAAAGAACGTTACACATATCATACATTGGACGATTAAATAAGTAATGGGACCAACCACTGAATAAAGTTCAATCTGCAATCTCTAAAAATTGGGAGCGTTTCCACAGTTTTGGCCTCAAGTGTAATAATTAAATGAAACAATGAGTAAAATGACGTATTCACACTCATCAAAACATTCAGTTTTTGAGAGTTAGTTCTTTAACTTCATTCTGGTTTTATTCCTAGAGAAACTTAATGCAAAATGTATTTGTCAGGAAAATGAGCAAATAAGAAATACAATGAGTAAATAAGGCTTTTTAAAGAACTAAATTAAGATCACATTGATCAGGCCAGGCCAGGAAGAACCAACGTTTGAGCGAGTCATAGTCATAGTAGTATGGCAGAGATACTTTAATAACTAAAATATATCCTTCATAGACACATGGTGCTTTTGATGACCTTTGACCCAGTCCTCACGTACAACCACCATGTTTAATTGAATTCCACTATAGCTGACCTGCAGTTAAATCTGTGTTTGCTGTGGTTCTTAAATCCATTTAACCAGAGAATTGTACCTTAATTGTACTAATGGACATAGGGAGTACTTTTACATGTAATACTACTGATTACTGGTTTTAGGAGACTTGAGTAAGTAGTTTCAAGTGGTTCTGAGTAATAGATATAATAGCAGATGAATATCGAGACAGATGCCCTGTGTGAATGTCAGCTGTTACTGCACTTAAGCAAATTGTCCCCAAATAAACAGAGGGCCAATGCAACAGCAAATTCATCCTGGGGCCCGCTCTGATTAGGGTACTTCAGTGGCTCCGCATTTCTGACGTCTTCCCCTCTAAGCAGGCAAATTAGCAGCTTTAATTTAGCAGGCTAAAAAAGACGTATCTCTGTGCTGGATAAATCATATCGCGGGCCTCCTGATTAGCTCCCGACACGACTTAGACACAAATCGCTCTCCCCACTCCGACCATTTAGCCGCAATTTCAAAGTGCTCCTAGACAGAATTGGCAGAGTGAGACGCTGATGCTTTTCTCATCAGAAGTGAGATTGGCCTGAAACGAATGCACTCCAGGCACAATGGAAGACCAAGCCAGACTCCACTTTAAGTGACATCTCCTTGAATTTATAAAGGATCAAAGTTTTTTCTTTTCTTTCTTTCCTCCCTGTTTTTGCCAGATGCTCAGGGTGTTACATATTTGTATATTAGAGTTCTCTTCAAAGAACTCAAGAGTTATTGTCTGCCCTTGTCAAGGTCAGCGGAGCACACTTATCAGACACACTCCGCGACAGCAGGGGGCGGCAGGGGTGGGCGGGTCTGACAAACGGGAGTGGCATATCTGCGGGGTGCTTTAGTGGCCCACTTCCGTGCCTGAGGGGCCTGGCAGCGGAGGACATTTTTGTGAAAAGCCTCCGTGTGTTCAGCACTCCCCGTTGGTGGGCTCTCCACAGGCAGCGAAAACAAACGTTTACATGGCAGGTTTAGAGGTTATCAGAACTGCTGGAAATCCAGGGTTTCTGTTGTTTTTGCCAATAATAAAATCTGAGATGTAAATCTCCCCCAGGTGGTCTCTTAAAAAATCAGATCCAATTTGTCCATTTCAGATGATGGGTTTGAATGCACTGATTCTCATTGCAGTGAATTTACACGTGAGATTTTATGCGCGCTTTGTGCAATGTATTATTGCAATTAACAGCAGTACTTTTAATTAAGGTTACATGCTCTGTAAGTAGTAGTACTAAAGTGGATTGTTAAAGCAATTATTTTAGCTATTGCTAATCAATTGTCCTTCATGTAGCTCTCTCCTGGTTTGGATCCTGGTCAAGCATCTGAGATTCTTCGGAAAACCGCAGCCAATATTTCACCAATATTATCAGAGGTGTGTTTAGTTTTTCATTTTTCTTAAAAGATGGCATCATCATAATGCAGTTGTAAGCTCAATTTCATTCCGTTGTTGTCTCTCACATACAGCTATCCACATTTCAGCAATCAGCCCTATTCAACCTTGCTGGTTCATTAGACTTCGGAAGAAATATGTTTGGGACCATGAATCAGTTGTTTTGTGGGACACAAGCTGAGACAAATTCTACAAATGCAACAATGTCTCGTCCTTCTGTATGGCTTTCCCTGAACAGTACAAATGACAACAGGACACTGATGGATGCTGAGAAAAATAACAGTAAGTGAATTAAAATGTATTATTTTAGCAATAGGATAGGCGTATCACGGTGGATGACTTGACAAAACATAAAGGTACTTTGCACAAAACTCAAGCATGCGCAAAGGTTACTTTGTGTCATGAAGAAATAGGTTAAAATTGCATTTACATTGAAATCTTCAATTTGTCAGCTGCATCCCTGCTTCTGTTTTCGGTGACCTGTTGATCAAAGTCGCTGTGATCCAGATCTCGAGAGGCTGAGGGCGTAAGGCAGCGTCCCACCTCTCACATTTCTCGTGATCTTAATATAGAAGCGAAGGTGTGGTTCCAGGAAACAAATAATTTATTTAGGCACCTGATCTCGGTTTCGCGTCTGTGAACACAATGGCAGCGCAGTCACCCTCGCGTGGCCGTGCGGGGCTATTAAAAATGTAGATATGCTGTTTTATGATTTATACGCTGCCTCAAAACGGACATTTCAGGGGGCGGCGGCGCGGTTAAATGTAGTGATAGGGAATTGTAGCGATTTTGACTGATGTGCGGCAGCAAAACGAGAAGAAGCGAAAACCGTCCTGGGGTTTTTCCTAATAATAGTTCAAAGGGACGCTGCGTGACTGCTTGGTTCGGATATTTATTTACGATCTTTATGCTGTCGACCTATTTTGTTTGGCCCATGGGCAACCTTCGGGCTATACTTCTCGAGTGTAATCTCTGAAGGGACAGGCTAATTAAAAGCCACGGTGTCCCGCAAAGTTAATTGTCTGCTGTGTGGAAAAAAAGAAATCTGTGAATGGCTTTAATAAGCTGCCTCTCCCAGATTAACATTCTACCCCAAAGTGAATTCGCTTGGCATTTGCACTACAAATGAGGAAAACAATTCTCCAACCATTTGACAAAATAGAAAAAAAAATCAGTGGCCCTTTGTTGCTGCAGTCCAGTCTGGTCCTGGCTCAAAATACTGTACTATCTGGGGTAAATGGCCAGTTCCTTACTAGTTTGCTTTAAACAAGCTGAGTGATGCTCCCTTTATATTCGCCAAGCTGAAAAAGTACTCCAAAGAGCATTTCTGGGATGAAACATCACCTCTGGAAATGCGGCTTCTCTTTAACCCAGATTTATTGCATGGCTGTGTTATATGCCATCTGGCTGCACCTTAGGTCTGGGCTGGTGAGAGCTTCACCGCACAGACCATCACTGTGGGCTCCTCCGTACCTGTTTAAGGAAAGAATTTCAAAAACACATCCAGTCTGGGCATCAATCCTTCGTGACTGTATGTTTATTTTTTGCATACAATTTTATAGATTAAATTATAATTATAACGCAATTGTGTGGTTCATCGTTGTTCAACCACAAAGCTGCTAGATGTTTTAAGATAGCAGGAAAAAGTTTTAAAAAAGGTTCGAAGATGGGACATTTTCCCAATATTCTGCAAATGGCTGCACACCTAAATGCTGAAGCATGTTTTGGGGTCTCGCTGGTGTCTGACTGCCAAGGGAGGGGCTATTATGTAAGACTAAACGATCGTTTCATAGGATGGTGCAGCGGGATGCACAAGGTGCTATTTGTTCTGATCCGGCCCCCCCGCCCCATGCTGCTGATTCTCAGCACTCATTAGTTGGCTGGGGGCCGTGCCTGGACTCTCTGAGGAGCTCACACAGGCTGAGACGGATGGCGGGCTCTATACACGGGGGGGGAGGTGAAGGAAGTGTAGCTCTGATGATTACCGGAGACCGTGTGTAATGTACAGGACCACATGGGTGTCCTCTGGGACGGATTTAATGAGAACTGTTTTTTTTTTTTCTTTCACTCTTACCATTAAAGATGGATTTACTGTTGCTGTTGGTCTTTTAATTTATCAGTCTGAAAGTTGTAGTTTAGCCAGTCCTCAGAGAGAGAGCCTGAAGGTTTTTGGTTCACTGGCTTCACTTATAGATGAACAAGGGTCTCATATCATTCTAGGTTTCCCTTTTATATATAATTCCCTATATATATATAAGAATACAGGATTCTGATGACTGAAAACAAGTTTCAATTATCTTCTGTGAAAGGGGGGGTATGACCCCCCACACACACACAGACAGACATTTTTGTTTCCAATTAACCTTGGGCTGCAAGTTTTGCTTGCGTAAAGCGAGTTTCCTGTCTTGATAAGGATTTATGAGGAATTAATAAGGAAATACATGGTGGGGGGTGGGGGTGAGGACAGAACGATCACCTCCTTGGGAGAAGGTCGTACACCTGAGGTGGGGGTTGAAGTTGAGGAGCCGTTAGAGTAGCTGCCCCCTTCCCATTCACTTTAGTTGGCATCAGACCAAAGGCATCACATTATCACTCCCCCACTGAGTACCGTCCAATGCGACGTCCGTCTGAAAAGTCGTGCTCTGTCCCTATAGACACATCCGCGCTCCCGTGGGTCACTTTTAATCCCACGCAATGCGCGGCTTAGCTGAGTTTCATAGCTTGTCTGGAAACATCGTGGGGATGAGAGACGGATGAAAGGTCTTGTCTGAATTCAGCAGTAGGAGGAATTACTATGAATATCAAAACCAGCCTAGTTCCCTCCATCAGTCTATCTTTATTTGCTGTTGGAGGTTCACTCCCAGTATTTCCAGATCTCATTACAGTATGTTGGATCAGCTTTTTGGACTGACAATTTATAATGAAATAACCTAGGATGTATATGACACAAATAAAATACCCCTCGAAGGTCTCCTAAATGTCCACACAATTTCATTTTGTCTCCGTGGCATGCATCACGTTATATTCCAAAATTTTATCTCTATATTAACAAAATACATAATCTAACTCTGCAGATACACGAAGAAACACTACTTCACAGCGGTACTTTTTCTTGAATCCCAGTTGCAGTTTTGTGGTAAACATGTTTAACCCTGTATAGGACTAGCAGTAATGCGTTTGATGCAGTATTCATGTTTTTATTTTTAATGAGTATTAAGTGGCGTTTCCTTTTAACGGAACAGGGCGCTGCAGCACCATCTGCAGTCCGCTCGCAGTAACTGCCTGTAGAGACGCTGCCATTCGTCAATGAAAAGTAGGCGGCATGGCAGGAATAAATCGCAACATCAGTACCGCTGGGCTTTGGTTACTGATGTCGTGTAACGGCGTCACGTTGTCTTATGGACATCGTTTCTGGGGGAAAACGGTCAACACTGCATAGTCGGGCAGATGGGATGAGGTTTTTCAATGTAATGTTTATTCGTCATTCTGATTAAAGAAGACTGAAAACATTTGACTATTGACAGCAGTAAATTGTGGTCATAAATTATTAACTTAAAAGAGGTCTGATTTGTACTTGTCTTCTCCCATCTGTTAACCCGCAGGCTGTGGTGACTCTGGTTTGTTCAGTAGATCTGATTGCCTTCCAGAATCAGCTATTGAAAACGAATAAATATGTTTACCTGTCATAATGTGCCTCGCCCTGTGGGCTCAGAGATACTTTCATGCTTCAAAATCATCATTTTTCACGAAGATGGCTCATCTGATGTCTAAGCAATGCTCCAAATAGCTACACCCCAAAAGTGACCACGTGATTGCAATCTATGTCCAGTAAGAGCATGTTAATACAACAATATCGCTCCCATTATATTATTAAGATGGTTGTTTTTTTTTCTTGCATTAGTTGAGCTGCAGGAGTTTTTGCAGGAGTCTGAATTAATACATTCTTAACAAATCAGTGTTGAATTTCACTCAGTGGTGGCAGCAGGGTGTTGGGTTAAGGATCTGAATTTGTGACTGAAATATTGCAGCCTCAAGCATGTGTCCTGCTGTTTCTCTGCAGGGACATGCACCTCAGAGAAGCTGCCAAAGATATAAAAATTTGATAAGCGTTAAAAAACATTCCATGGGGACCTTATGAGACACAGCATGGAAAAAGCTGCCATTTTTTTTTTTTGTGAAGGGTTCAGGTATTGTGCCGTAGCACTAACAGGTGTGATGCTGTATTCTGTCTGTCTTTTGGCCCTTCCCGATGTCAGTCTGTCCTGTACGTTAACCGATCAGCATGCTAGCTTTTTACCGTGTAGGCAACTTGTTCTGCGATTACAATCACCAGCTAAAGCAAATTCCCGAGAAAAGGCCGCTAGCAATTATATGGCTTGTTTTTTACGACGCTCCACCAGCAGTAACAATATTGGATGGTCAACTTATTAATTAAGATGGCCATATTCCATCCATTACATATTGAAAATTAGTGCCCGAGCTGTGAAAAACGTGGTTTGGGGGTGCATCTGGGGTGAACAGAAGTGCCACGTTAGTGTAGAGGGCTTGTGGTCTGCAACACTGCCAGCCTGGTGCTGTAATGGCCTAGATCAGTGTTTCCCAATCCAGTCCTCGGGGACCCACAGCCGGTCCATGTCTTTGTTCACTCCGAGCTCCCTGTCCGACAGTCCACATTTCTGCTTCCTCCCAGCTCTGGTGCAGAATCATGGACTGTCTATGGGTCCCCGAGGACCAGACTGAGAAACACTGGGTTAGATGAACGGGAGGATTATAGGGAGCAACACCTGTGTGGGCTGAGAAACAGCTGCTGAGAATAAAGGCTGTCTTTAATGTGCCGCTCATTACGACGACTGGAATCGGGGGCTGTAACTTTAGCTGAACTTTTGCCTCCATATTAAACACAACCGTCATTTTTGCAAGAAAACACCTGACGACCCACATTTCCTTCATACACCGTTAAAGAAAGGTATTAGAACACCTCTTTCCATTAGTTTTCATGGGTGCCATAACAAAACGGATTACGATGCGTAAACAGCAATTCTAATTGATATCTCTAACGGTAATAGCATCCAGCTAATCGCTGACTTAGCTGACAATGCAATGCCTCAGATGCTAATAGCTCTTAGAGTGGTCAAGTAGCATAGCTACTTATGACACAGGCCTAAATAAATGTGAAACCATTTGAAATGCATTTTAATAGACAATCATGTTTGCGGAATATGCATCAGACGGGAAGGGGAGGTGCACTGGAAGCCGTTTGCCCTGTGAAATGTACTGGAGCAGTTGTTGCTTGTTAGCGACTGGTGCATGGCAGTGAGGGGAGAGGGTGGTGAAGCTGAATGCTCTGGAGGTCTGGCCTGGGGGTGAGGTCCTGTACTCCTCTATGTCTTAAGGCAGAATCCATTCCCTAACCGACTATCAGAGATGTTCCTATGGCAAAGTCTTTCGATTCTGAAGTTTGCTCATGTTATATATGATCCGCTTGCACACAGTTTTAGAAAAGACACCAGTGCCAATATGGTTCAAAAGTTTACAGGACAGGGCAAAAATGGGACTGGCTGATGGGGTTGAGTATGTGTTAACTAGCACTTTCTTACATTAATTGTCCTTTTGTTCAATTACTTGAGGAAAAATGCATTTAAAAAAAATGACGATACAAGTGCATATTCTCTGTATGCTAAATAACCTCACTTTCCTGTGATAAAAGTGATGATTCGACTTGCTGGTGAAGATTTATTGTTTTACGTTACAAATGATGAATCATGGTTTTGATCCACAAAGCAAATTAAATGTGGTGAATTGAATGTAATAGTTTCTTTTCTACAGTTATTTTCATGGCTTTCCAATATTTGAATTTTTTTTAAAAAACAACCAGGTCAGCGAACGCAAAATCTGTGAAAAGCAAATCTACAAGTGGCAGAATTCACAGAGAGGTAGTTATTCGTTTTGGGTTTGCTCTAAAGGCCCTTTGATCTACTAATCTGAAGTGAGGGTTTCTGTAACATGTAGGGTCACACGGAGAAAAATTATAAAAAATATATACACTATCCTCCTGAGACCCAAGGAAAAAAGTGTCCTTCAATTTTAGGTTATTTGTCTTTGGAGGAAATAAGACATCTTAC
>JAODJU010000014.1:11581702-11606500 GCA_026776725.1 Gnathonemus echidnorhynchus
CCCCCCCCCCCCCCCCCCCCCCCCGCCGTCGCTTCTGAGGCGGGATTAATAAGTCATATATAGCTGGAGGGGAAGACACAATCATTCTCATTCCCCCCTGCTGTGGACTCCCCCACCCCCTTTCCAACTATTGGACAAATTCAGACCACTATAGACTGTAAAATGAGATTTTTCACCAAGGATTTAAAGCTCGGTGTGACACAGCCAGACCCGTAAGTTTGGCTCCCAGGAATGCGCATTAATAGCTCTGTTGCTTTCTGGGGTTTAACACATGTATTGCAACAGAAAGAGATGTAACAGAAACATCTATGTATTAGCGATGTCCAGTAATTGTCTGCTATGAGATTAGTTGTTGTTTGCGAAAGGAAGTATTTCTTAAGTCCAAAGATACTGTAGAGGAAGTAATTTCACATGAGCATTATTAATCAACATTTTTTTTCTAAGCAGTTTCACGAACATTATGTGGCTGGTGATTTTTGCTAGAACAATTCAGGTTACGTTTCTTGCTTGCTACTGTATATATTATGGGCCCCCTTCTTGGCATTTAACAGCTCGGAAGACACCAGTTCAGCTCTGTCATCTGAATCCCCCATGCGGCTTCATCAGCTGACCAACAAACTTCTGCCACTTTCACTTCATGATTTCCTGTATCCAAACTGGCAAAAAAAAGACACATCAACGGCACTGAAATAATCAATACAAACAGAATCACAAAGTCCCCCGGCAGTGAGGATCAGAATTCGTCTCACTGTGCCTCTGTAATTGCTCTGGGGAGAAGTTGTATGGGATTTATAGTTATTCAAAGATCTACAGCTCAGCTGGGTGACAGGCGGTTATGGATAATAATGCGAAGAACTGCAGTATTGATCCGGGTTTAGGGTTACAAAGTAGTGAGATGCTGTTATTTAAGGTATGAAATGAGTGTAGCTGGATCTAAAACCACTATAGAATGTGTATAATATACACTGCGTATAGTACTGTGCAGTGTTATGTGGTGGAGGAGTTGTCCCAATCTGTTTGTATTGAGTCTGCATACTCTTTCCCATGTATGTGAGCATCCTAACCGCAATCCAAGGACAGGTAGTTCGGTTGAATTTGTGCCTTTATTTAACCCTTAATTTTTATTGTTGAGGTGTTTATTGTATTAGTGTTTGTACTCTCATGCAGAACTTCATCAGATTGTTTCTATACCCTTGGCTGGATATAAATTTACTTATAATGTAATAGATGGATCCTCCTTCATATTTGTTCATATTTTATGATAAAATTCAATATTTTAATCCCATTCCCTCTGTCCCTATAATAAATATAAAAAAGTCACCCAAATTCACAATATGACAATCACGCTGCTTTCCCAGTGCTGCTTTCCCCAGATAATATGGACCTCATTGACTGTACTCCTTTGTCTGTTGCAGTGCTTTGACCTTGATAAGTTTGAGGCCGTCGCTGATGAGGGCAGCCTGGTATCCAGGTCCCGGAAGCTAATTGACGAAAACAAGTTCTGGGCAGGAATTGCATTCCTGGATATTGACCCTCAATCCAGCCAACCTCCACCGTTAGTGAAGTACAAAATAAGGATGGACATTGAGGACGTTGAGAGGACCAACAAAGTGAAGGAGAGGTACGCACAGAGACTAGCTCGCGGAGAGATTGAATGTGGAAAGGGCATATCCTCTGCTAACTCAAATCTGTTTTCTCTCCTTGGTCTATTTTTTTTGCTTGATCTCTTCTTAACACCCTATGTGTATAGTGTTTGCTGTCTACCACTGATCAAGAGTTCTTTTGAAACTGACATATGGAAATAATTTTATTAAAGAAACAAACAAAAAACACAATGTTCTCTGCCTGGATCGTGATCTGGAGTCATGACACAGCGGCATGAATTTTTCATGACGCCCTCCGCCGTCCTGGCCAGTCACGTCTCACCCGATCGTTTACTGAGCATCATTGAGGAGGCTGCCCGTGGGCCCACGTTCTGGCACTGAGTCGTCTGTCTCCCACCAGGCTCTGGTTCCCGGGGGCCCGTGCCCACCCCTTCAATGACCTTCGTTACGTGCTGGGGGGTTTCGCCTATCTGCAGGACATGCTGGACCACGGCATCATCCGAGCCCACACTTCTGCATCCCAACCCCTAGGGGTGTTTCTTCAGCAAATGCCCTATCCATGCTACGTCAATGACGTGTGAGTACAAGGCTTTTATCCATGTAAGCATGATTACACCAGCAAGTCCATGGGGGGCTGGGGGGAGGGGGGTACATTAATGCAATAAACATGAATCTTGCGGTGCTGTCAGCCTCCAGTCCTACAGACTTGATTAATGTTCTTATTAGTTACTCAACACCCACAAATGTCCCAGCAGAAACTATTGGGAGCATCTCTTTTGTTAAAACAATTATCAACGTCTGATTTAGTTTGCTTGCAGCGGATAGCAGGGCAGGCGCTCAGGAGGAACATAAAAGGTCCCACCTCATTAAAATGGTTTCGCCGCATTTAGTCCCTAAGCCCCATTATTTAGGGTTGAAGGACCATAATTACGAAAACAATGTTGAAAAACTGCGAAGAAAGGAGAAGCAGACAAAAGGAAGAAAGGGAAAAAAATGCTCCATTAAAGTGAATGTCAACGAAGGACAAATACCTGCTGTTGTGTGGAGGCCAGGATGGTCGCGAGCATTAGAAACTTTAATGCGATATAAACGTTTAGCTAATTCGGGACATACTTTCAGTGGTTTCTCGGATTGCTTTCTTAAAAGGAACAACCTTCTGATGTTTCCTTGGTTGAAGAATTTGGGAATTTAATTTCTGTCTGCATAGTGCAGCGAGTCAGTAGGTAGTTCTGTGGTCTCGCTCCTCCACTCTACAGATGTGAACTCTCCACTTTCTTCTGGGATGTAGCTTATCTCCTGCAGTCTGAAGACATGCAGCTAAATGAAGTAGTGTCTTTGAATCAGCCTCTGTATGTATGCCCTGTGATTGGCAAGCTTCCTACTCAGCGTATCCCCTGCCTTATGCCCGATGCCTCCCGGGAAAGACTCACCACAGCAGTTATGGAAGGTAGATGAGTAAAGTTTGCATCTTTTATATCATTATATGTATATTCATTGCATAAATTTGCAGTAAATAGCATGCAGTATGAGGTCTTGTACTGGAAGTAATGTGTTTGTTTTGAACTTTCAGTTCATGGTGACAATCTCTTTTAGACTTGTGCTGACATGGTAGGACAAACCCGCTACCTTTCACTCAGAGCAGGCGACTCTCAGATTTAGAGGAGGCTTGTATCTGAGAGCTTTCAGCCACTGAGTCACAGATGACAGAGTCTTCCTTCATGTATCAGCAGGTTCTGGATTTTCGGATAATTAAACTTTCAGAGCCTTGATGCAACGTGTAATAAATGACAAATAATTATAACAGGTACATGGAGCTGAAATGTTGATGTGGGTGAGATGTATTATAGGCCTGTACTTTAGACATTTGAAACAAATTGCCAACACCCCCCCACCAAAAAAACAAGACAAAGGCTGTTCTACCATGTGGCCGAAGTTCACCAAACAAGGATGGGTGGATCACTGATTTTGGCACAATGGAATTTCTCACCATAACTGTTAAGGCTGTAACCAGCACTGTTATTTTTTAGATTGAAAGTGAGTTTGCTGTCAGATCTGTCTGATATTGAGTTCACCTAATGGGAACCTCTGGGACACCTTGCCAGAAAAGTTTGAATTTCGGAACCGAGTTCAGACAAACTGTAATAAAACTTTGTTTGAGCTGCAGTAGGTAAACACACAATATACCAAAATGCAGGGAGCATCCTATCGCTAATGGCTGAATTCTCACAGTTCCATCCTAAGCTGTTTTTAACAAAAGAAACAATCACGAGAAAGAAAGCCATGAAAACGGCAATGTCTCTAATCCTTAACACATTTATTCCGCTCAGTGTGAAACTGTAAATTATTAAACTTTGAAAAACTCTCATTTCTTTTATAAATAATTGAGTGGAGGAGGGGTGAGGGCAGGATTTGGAGGCATGATATGGATGGGAGGGGGGTTTAAGTTTTTGTGCTGGAACATTGCAGGAGAAATATCAGTCATGTCCTTTCATGATAGTGCTGCAGGGCCACTCATTAAGATTTTATATCTGCAAAGGAGATAAAATAGCATTATTGTTTACAGATGAATGGACTAAATACCTTTCATCATATAGAAAGATTCAAGCACAGGTAAAAATGGACAGAATGGATACTTACAGTAGAGTTGAGGGATTAAGTTTCACTAGAAATACAAAGTATAGTTATATAACATAATACACAGAAATATTACACATAGTGGTAACACTTTCTTTGCCTGCAGAGGGTTTGCAGAGTATTTGTAACATTTCAGCAATTCATCCATTGAGACTCAGCAATTAATGTAACATTGATTGAGTGAGCAGTCAAATTCAATTGAATTATTCTAAAAATATTTAAGTATGTTCATGAATCGTTACATGTACTCTATATACTGTGTATTCTGTTAAACATCTACAGACACAGCAAAACAGCTGAATTGTTGAATCTCAACTAAGTTGTTCAAATGCTACAAATACTCTGTAGGCGGACTATCCAAAAGAAAGTGTTACCCACATATTAGTTAGCGAACCAGAAAATTATCCATATTTTTCATTTTGAGACATTTATTTTTTTTAGAAGTAAATATCACCTGTTGTGGATTACGTAAGATAAGTAGCAGTGAGCGGTAGATTTTGGACTGTTCTTATAAGCTTATCTGGCTATAATATTCTGGAACCATCTGTTTTTGATCTGGCCTTTTTGCGGTCACCCTTCCTCAAGTCCTGTTTTTGATAAGACTCCAGTTAGTTTGCAGAACGAGGATGCTTTTCGGTATTTTTCTCCCCTTGCTCACTCACACACAAATGTGCACATGAGAAGCAGATGATGTCCACAGGCAAATGATCAGTCCAGCAGAGGTCAATACACTGTCCGGACTTGTCACATAGAGTCATAGTATGAAGTCATTTGTAGATAGCATATAAGTACGAAAGATCTCTTAAATGCCCAAAATATGTTGACTATGATGTAACTGGAGCCAGAGCTTATTGCAGTTTCTTACTTTGTCTGTCGTTATAAGGAATGTTTGGTGATGCTTTAATGTACATTAATAACAAATATTATGATGATTCAATGAATAAAATGCTTCTTATTATCATAAAATGTTTGTTATTAATGTATGCCATACCTGTTAAAGTATTGCAGCGCCGGTGAGAGCATATCCCAGCATGCTCATGAGCCCTGTGTTTAGTCCTTGTGTTTGTCTGGTAAATGGCTGTTTGTTTTAGCGTAAACACCTGTTTTGCTCTGGTTGTTGTGTGTACCGTGTTGTATGTGTGATCCTGACGTGTCTATAGCTACTGTGTAATTACTCACTGTGCATGTGCTTTACCGTCTACTGTTTATCCTCCCTGCATTTCCCTGCGATGTGGTCGCTGTGTTGTTACTAAAGTGCAGTTCTTTAAAGGACTGATATAAAGAGCAACTTTGTGTGAATTTGTCTTTCCTCGTCTTCATTCATTGCTGCCACTCTGCCTTGCTCTGCCTCGCTGCCACCACGATGCCTCACTCTGCCCGGTGCTACAGTCCAAACATAAGAACATAAGAAATTTACAAACGAGAGCTAATTTACATGTTAGGATGTTAAGGTATACTTACATGCTGCTTATGAATGCTCTACGAATGCTTTATGAATGCATTATGAAGGTGCACTGAATGTTCTATGAATGCATAATGAATGCATTGCGAAAGTGTGGAGCAGGTTTGGATAAGTGGTCAGGGGACAACAGGGTTCAGATAAAAGGCTTTATTAGTAGGAACCAAAACCAAACAAAGGGAAAGAGTCCCTTCAGAAGAAGAAAATATTATGTGGTAGAAAATGAAGAGCCTTGGAAAATCAACAAACAAAAATACTCAGGACGTACTCTGCTAGTGGTGCCTTCCTTGGCACTCTTCTGACCCTTCCTGAACCCTTATGAGGTAATCATTCTCTTGAGTGGCGTCTGGGTTATATTACTGGAGTCATCCATGGAGTTTGTGATCAATCTTGATGGTAACGCAAGGGATCACCCAAACCTGGTCAACATATGTCAGATAATATCCCTAACATCCTAACAGTGAGATTGTGGACTGAATGCTGTGCAGTGCAGCTACCATTTGTGGCTCCCAAGTGATTTCTTTTTTTTATATATATAGCAGAGACCTGCAGGCTTGTCACATGCCCAGACATACAGGTTAGGAGTCTGTAGTGCCTTGTGCTTCTTTGCTGTTGCACAACAGTAAAGGCAGAATGGATTTAGCAGGAATCGGTTGCTGTTCTGATGCTGTTTTTAGCAGCAGGAGCGTTGCAAGCTGGCAGGACATCCGGAAACGGAACACGGCTGGGTTCTGGCGATTTCCCATCTCCATGGCAATTGATCATCAGTCCCGAGCCCACAGACAGCTCAATTAGTGAAACCCAGCACCCCCCGATTGAGCAAATTATACTGCTTAGGGAAAAATGGGGCCAGCTGGATGCGTTTCAGAAAAGGGGTGAGACTGGGGGGCAAACTTCAAGCCTGGAATGTAATGAAGAGTGGTTCACTCTTTGGTTCAGGGGGTTTTATGTTTAGTGTTTTTATTAATAGAATGTTTTTGTTTATCGGAGCCCTTTTGTCTTGAGCCGTCCTCCCTCCCTACAAACCGCAGCATCCGGCAAAGTTGATGGGCATCCAGCAGAGTTGATGGGTGTCTAACAGAGCAGAATGAGTTTCTGACAGAGTTGAAGGGCGTCTAACAGAGTTGAATGGGCATCTAACAGACTCCAGTGGGTGTCTAACAGAGTTTATGGGCATCTCGTATTATAAATCAATGTTGTAGCATGTGGTGCCGCCCAGTGTGCGTTACACAGTGTGACAATAAACACAGTTTTAGATGTGTTTTCGGGACTGTCTGAAATACGCCTCAATTTGAAGACATATTTCAGAAAAGTGCAATAGAGATATATGCTTCAGGCAGTCTGAAAATTAGTCTATGGATAAATCCCTTGACAATAGTGTCAGACACTACTAACAATCCTGACGGCTTTCCCACCAAAAATCGGCATTTGGTATTTTTTAAAAACTTGACAGAGGACTTCTCAGGCTATCAGTTATATAAGCCAAATCATGCACATAACAATAGTTCAATATTGCAATACGGCAATTAATTATCTAGGAAAAGACCAAAAATTACTCACCCTCTAGACCAGGGGTATCAAACTCCAGTCCTGGAGGGCTGCAGCCCTGTGTAGCTTAGTTCTTTCCTTGTTCCACCACAAATGATTCAGCTCAAGAGCTGTGTGGTAATTAGTACAAGAAGTTGAATCAGGTGTGTTAAACGAGGGGAAACCCAAAAATGTGCAGGGCTCTGGCCCTCCAGGACTGGAGTCTGACACGTGAGCTCTAGATAGTAACAACCTATCTATGTCAGCCTTTACCTGAAAGAAAATTAAACAAATAATCAACGGATTGTTGATGTTTAATATTTAATGAAAAAAAAATGTGTGAATTCAGCCGAGATAATGTGGTTTTGTCTGTAAATCCCATCATTCGGGGAAAGTGGTGACTCTAAATTGTCCCTATTGTGTCTCTATGTGTGAATGTACCTGGGTATACTCACAGAAAATAGAGGAATGGAGGAAATGTAGCACCCTGCAATCATACTTAATGTTAATATTAATATTATGCAGTTCCCTGCAAATCCATGATGTAAAAGCTTTGTTTTACAGACAGTCGAGCATGTTAATGCCATGGACTGTGGTTAATTTACAGAATTTCAAATATGCCAGAAATCACCAGAATTACTTCCCTCTGGTGAAATCACGTTATATAGATCTAACTCACAGAGGGATAATTACTTACTAAGCTCATTTTTGAAGTGCGTTTGCAATTACTTTTCATTTGCAGGATCGATGATGACAGCCTTGTGCTTACATGCTTGCTATTTCTGCTTGAAAAAAGTAATTATAAAGGATTTGTGAAATAATTGCTATACTATTGTGTTCAATTTTTGTGTTTTTCTTTTTTTAGATTTAATCAGGTGCTAAATGTATCTAAAAGCTGGAAAGAACCATTTAAACCCACTCAGTTCTTTTTGAATTGCTTCATACTATGTCATTAACTCCAAATGTTCTCTGCAGATGGTATACAATGGAAGTGATGTGATATGTAATTTAAACATAGAACACACTATAAGTAAATCGACTGAATCTCTTGAATTCGTATTTAAAAATGTGTTTCATTCACTCAAAATTGTGGTGAGGCCTGCCATGTCAGAAACCGATAGGCCATGTAGTCTCAGTATGAAAGAAAGTAACAATGATGATCAAAACAATAAAACAGTGGACTAACTGTGGTCAAGCCTCATGAAAAGGGCCAGGTACTGTTACCTGTCATAAATCATGTTATCTAGCATGATTTATAACTATGGCAGGTTTGGAAGCCTGCTGTATCTTGCGGATCTGTTTTGTGCCTGCCGGTGCCATGTGACGAGTCCTTTCTTTCTGATAAACATGGCTTGCTGGGACGAGTGCCCACACTGGTATAATGAAGAGTCTTAACAGCCAGTACTGATGGTACGGAGGCATAATTGAGATTAACATGACCTTTCATTGTTGGCCTGATCTGTTGTCTGGGAAACCCTGTCACAAGATCGGCAGAATCTCGCAGCGCATTGGCACATTGAGCCTGGAAGTGTTGAATCTTATCAGAGAGAGTTCTGACCATCAGCCGCTGGTAGCTACGTGGGCATTTCCTCAAGGGGTATGCAAATATGTGTCACCCGGCGGGCGTCCGCCTCTTGGCTTAGAGCACCTGCCCGAGACTTCAACAATGATGCTGGGCTGGGCGCTGCACGTATCCCTATTACCGCAAGGTTAGCTTTTATGCTGCATCGTTATTGCATTCTGCTGACACGCCTCCCTCCGGCTTTTTTGCGGCCACCCGTCAGCGCTCGCTGTCGGAAACGTGCGGGATCATCCCGACGGCGAACAGAAGGTCTGCTATCGGGTCTAGCTTCTCGCTCGAAGATGCACCCCCGTACAAAAGCTGCTGGGAGCAAGTCGGTCTCCGTTTATGCACCAGAATGGCCGCAATCGCTTTTGTTGTGTTATCGTCCATGCGGCTGTTTGCTAGCGGGTGGCAGTAACATATGGTGACAGTGCACTATATATGTGAGATTACTGCCTTAAACCTTCTGCTTGCTGCTGTCTTCCTAGACGCATGGTGATAAACAGTATGGGCAGGTGAGATCTTTGTAAAGGGCTCCCTCCATCTGCTAAATGGGACAAAAGTGCCTTTCCGGGCTGTCTTCTAATTCACAATTAGCGGGAGGCATGGACCTGTGATATCATGGGGCCTGAAAGTGTTTTGTCCCCTGGGGGGAGAGGTGGACCTATTACTGTGCTTCCCCTTGCAGAGAACTTCATGTGCTGCCCCAGCTTTTCCAAACGTGGCTTTATTTTTTCAGAGATAAAGGACAAAAATAGTTTGGGAAGAGTTGTTATGCTTTAGTAGGAGGTGAGTCTTTTGTCTTGCGTGACAGCAGTTGGTGAGTAGCACCGAATAACAGGCAAGGAATATGACTGTATGAACCATAGAATCCACCTCAAACAGACAGATCTTTGGGGCCTCCTGTGTGGGCTCTTGGCATGCTCAGTGTTTGTGGTCCCTCGTTGTGCTGGTTTATAATGGTCCCCCTTTGTGCATGTCTGCTTTACTTCCCTGCTCTGCCTCATGCAGTGATTGTTTTTTTTTATTTATTTATTTGGTAGTCCATTTATGTGTTTTATAGTCTTTTAGCATAATTGATATGTCTAGTTTAAGGTTCAATACATTAGTCATTCTTCAGCTAGTAGGACAGAGAGAGGACTTCCAAGGAGTATTGAAATTATATTTAGTTGACTTTATGAAGCCTGTTTATTAGTTTCTCTTCCTACATTGGTAGCATAAAATGATGTATTATCTGTCCCATGATCATAAACACTGAATGGCTTTTGATAATGCTCATCCACTCATTTTACAGCAGCTTTGAGATGTAAAACTCAGGCATGTTATCCCATAATGCTGTGCTGTTTTACTACTGCATGTCCAACGGCAGACAAGCGGCACTGACAGCAGCAACTTATGCTGTGTCAACTCTATGACTTTCCTTTATGTCCTTCATTTAGGATAACCCCACGGGTCATTTCTAGATAGCAGAATAGTGAGGCACGGTTTCAGGGACTTTCCCTTGGGGCTTAGCTGGGATGGGCACAGCGATCATCTTCAATGGACAGAGGCTGTAACGCGACTCCTTTAACAGGAAATGTGTCATTGTAAAAGTGACACTTCTCCCAGTGGAGTAGCTGAAGCATAGTGAGTGTCATTCAGGCTCCTTAATTGTACCAAACATGTATGTACGATGCAGTGTGGGCACCTCAGAAAGTGGTGGTATTAAAAAGGACTAGTTAATGGAGTGCTTCAGGTTTGGGGCTTTGAAAAAAGGTGACTGCAGCTAGAAATGATCATAAAATAATTTTAAAAAGGGTTTAAAAGGTAATGGCTGATATTGCCTGATATAAAAATAGTCTGTCGGTCTATTTACTGTAAACTACAAATGGTTTTTATTTAGCAGAGTAATCTTTTTGTGCAATTTTATTTTCTTGTTTTACAGCTTTTTGTTAAATCTGTGCTTTGTTTATTATTATTTTTGTACATGGCTGATTTCCCTCTAGTAGGTTTTCTATTCTGGACTGTTCTGTCTCTCTTACACACACACAGACACACACACACACACACACACACACACTCACAAACGTAACACGTATGATGATATTTTACCTCCTGCAGTACTGTGTTGCTCTGGTTGCCAGTATATACCCTGAGAGTGTGACCTTTTTGGTTGCTAGCTTCATCTCCAGTATTGGGGGCATCCTGCCCATGTTCCTGGTGCTGGCCTTCATGTTCTCGGTGTGCCTGACCATCAAGGGTCTGGTGCTGGAGAAGGAGCTACGCCTAAAGGAGGTGCTTCGGACTGTGGGAGTGCGCAATGGCGCCCTCTGGTGCGCCTGGTTCATCGAGAACATGACGCTGCTCGCCGTGCCTTGTGCGCTTCTAAGCGTCTTGGCAAAGGTCAGTGGCGACCCACCTGAGCGGTCAAGGAGGTGGACGGTCTGCACACCACAAAGCACTACAACACCATGTCTGACAAACGGAACCTGCGTTCAGAGGGCTAGTTTTTAATTAACGCCGTGTTTTCTCGTTATGAATCACGTCACAGCGTTACAACAGGGACAGATCGCAGCAACAAAGTTGGGATTCTTTTGAAGTCGTTCGGTTTTAGTGCTTTGTGGTCAGATGACCTTGATTTCGGCAAACTCAGCAATCACCTTGGGGGTAATCCTGAATAAAAACAATGATCAAGGAAATGGGAAAATGGCTGAAGCGTGATTACACTGAAATTGGTCAATTTACAACGGCACTGGTTGATTGATTGAATATTTGACGAAATTTGGTGTTTAAAATTCGTGTGTAATCTACAACTCATGTATCTAATCCTTTCAGTTATAACTCCTACTATATTTAAATTTTTTTTCCATGCTCCTTGTTATTGATTGTTAACTTTAAACAAGAAATTGATTTGACCTTTAATGTAAAGAGACAGCTTTTTTTCACTTGCTGTTTATTTTGATTATGATTTGAAGAATGATTAATTCGGTCAACATTTCACCTTAATAAAGGTAGAATGAAATTACATAAAGTGACATGAAATCATATTTGAGCAAATTTCACAAAGGTAAATTTTGCAACATTTTAAGGCAACAGTCATAAAATGCAAAGGCAAGGAAAAGCTGCAAACTCACTCAGAACATTATTACACGTTTTAAAGAAGTATTCTGTTCCATGTCGTCGGAATTTGCTGATAGTGACCATCTTTGGAGATGCCTGAGTTTGGTAGTGATTAATTGTAAGGTACAGTATAAAACTGCAGAGAAGTATGAAACGTAAGAAAATAAGATGATGCACACGCTTATATCTGTGAGAGGAGAGTGCGTGTTTTTGGGAAAACACTGTTCCTGACACAGTTCAGTTTGGTTTGAAAGTTCTCTTCTACACTGGTTAGTGAATGTTCGAAGTTTGAGTCTTCAGTGCAGCTGCAGCCCCTCATTTCGGGTAACACGTCTACTTTGATGACGACATTCAGCTTTGGCTGAGACGGTGGGTGTTGATCCCGGGTGGCTACCACCGCTTAGACTCACTGTAGCACACCACATGGAAACCGGACCAGGCTGACATCAGAGCCCGGACTGGGTTAATTCACAGATTTAGCCTAGAAATCACCCTGAATAACATTCACGATAACTACAACCATTCAGCCAGTAATGGGAATTATATTTTAAAAGATGCTGCTACAATCATTTCATGCTAATTAGTTTAATTAATAGAAATTAATTTTAGGGGCTGCATTTCAGCAGTAATGGATATCAACTAATACTAAAATGCAGGACTTTTTTCTAATAAACCAGTGGACACTGGTATATTTTGTGTAATTTTTAGTTAGGTAGGTATTATGAAAAATTTGTGTTTAGTGGTTAGATTTACTCTTGGAATTTTATTGCTTGAAAAACAATGGGGAAATGTCATGCAAGAAAAATAAAGAAAAATACAGAAACATGTTTACATACATTTATATTCATAATTTATTATCTGTAATTACATTTATAATTAATATATAAATTGCATACTAACCTCTGTAGAACAGTTAATATACAAATAAATTCAGCTTATGAAAAATGAGTGCAACTGCTTTAATAAATACAACCGTGTAATTTCCATGTAGAGATATGCCACTTTATTTTAAAATATATTCCACTTAAGCAGAAAGACATCTGTGTATGACCAATGACTATGGATATGCATATAAATGGCATAATTACTTAATATTAGCCCTCATATTCTTATATTGTATTTAATTGCACATAACTAGCTTGCCGCTTATAATCTTTAATTATCTAGTTAGGCTTTTTAAAAGCGATATAGTGTTCTCTATAGTTCTTTACAAAGGAAGTTGTATTTTTTTCATTTAACTAGGAATTTCAATAAGCCAGCAGATGCACTGTGCATTGTATTGATTTATTAAACCATTTATTGCAATTAGCATAATATAATTGAAAAGTAACAGGCATTGATTGTTGTTCTAGGAATATAATTGTATCAAATTAATTTTATACTTAGGTATAAAAACAGACTGCAAGTCTGGATTGTCCTATTGCATCAAGCTGTGTGTATCTACGAGATGCATTCAGAAGTATTTGATTATTAAAATCAGTGGGAGTAAAGCGTTTCGAAGGTTTCACTCTGACCCAGAAGTCACTGGCTGGACGACCTGAAAGTCACACACTGCGTGGAATTGTTGCCCCGCCCCTGACCCCTAGGTTCCTCCGCTCACTGTCACGCTCACTGCCCTTGTACATGACCCTGGCCTGGATCTACTCAGTGGCCATGATGGTGAAGGGAGTGGTGCAGGAGAAGGAGGCACGGCTGAAGGAGACTATTAAGATGATGGGGTTGAAGCACACCACCTACTGGCTGAGCTGGTTCATCAGCAGCATTATCCCACTGAGTGTCAGTGCCCTCTTGCTGACCCTAATCCTTAAGGTGATTCCCCTGATTCATTCACATTCAGCCATGGTGCTGGACAGGTGGATGGCTACATGCTGGATGTTTGATCAACGGCCTGGTACAGTCCCAGGGAAAGGACATGCATTTACAATTAGGGCAACCTGAGAATCCATGTTAAGGAGGACACTTTGAGCTATATTACTTACTGCAGTGTCCAGTCAGGTGCGATCAGCAAGGCTGAATGAACAGACAGTATGTCACCATTTCCCTGTCCAGTCCATGTGCAAATATACAATCAAAACCAATTCGTACCAATTGTACCTCACAATCGTGTGTTTGGCTTCCACTGCATACCCTTTTTACTTACTTTGCTTTTCTGATAAATCTGTCACTTTTCGTTTGTGGATGATGCATCACGTGCCACATGTGCATTTAGTCGGTTGACTGATGTGCCGTCCAGCGGTGGTGGGCCTGAGTGAGCAGCCACTTCTTTGGGCGGGTTAAACCAGCTGTCCGTATCTCTGGTTGGCAGTACGGAAAGGTCCTGCAGTACAGCGACCCATCGGTCATCTTCGTGTTCCTGCTGACCTTCTGCATCACCACCATCATGGAGTGCTTCTTCATCAGCGTGTTCTTCTCCAAAGCCAACCTGGCTGCCGCCTGCGGTGGGCTCATCTACTTCGTGCTCTACCTGCCGCACATTCTCTGCTATGCCTGGCGTGACGTCATGAGCTTCCGGGTGAAGATATTGGTGGTAGGTTTCCGTTTGCTGCTGCCTGATGAAAAGTGATCAAGCACAGCCTTGGCAGACTTGCGGGTCCTTTAGCACGGCCCTTAACCCACAGCTCCCTGGGTGCTGCTATGGGCGGCTGCCCTTCATGGCCAGCTTGCTGTCATCTACAGAGAGCACATTGGGGGAGGCGTAAAGGGAATTTCCCAAAGGGGAGCAATAAAGTATCTATTATTATTATTATTATTATTATTATTGTTATTATTATTATTACTACTACTACTAACAAGTTTGTGGACAAAATCGGGCTATTTTATTAAGATCATGCTTAGTCAAAAGTGATCATTATGGTGGACAAACAAGGGCTTAGCTTGGGGGAAGGACAGGTTTTGTGCCCCCCAATATTTCATTTGACTTTATTTGTCCCCACCCCCCAATAAACAGATCTTTGCATTTAAATTATGTAGTCGTATCCCCCAATATTAAAATATCCATATCTTCTATGGTCTTATGGACAAAAGTCTTCTACAATGTCTGTACAGCAGTACTTTCCTTCATATTCACATTAACAATCAATGTGCTGCATCGTTTTGCTTACATTGTCCTGTATAAGTATATTGTCTGGTATGTTAATATTTCCAAGTGCTTCAAGTGACTTTGCAGGGAACTCTTGACATTGCGATCCTGTGCTGCTACCAGTGTCAGATGGATGGGACCCTGCACTTATTCGCTTGATGTGCCTCAGACCGAAATGATGTCTACTTCATCATCTCTGTAGCATTCAAGAAATGTGTTTTTGATCCAAAGGGACATAGAAAAAGTAATTCAGTATTCCCGGGTTGTACACGTACAACATTTTTATATTGTACTAGACGGGATGAAAAACTTGCTTTTCAAGCCCGGTGGCTTGTCACTCTTTGCACCTGTGACACGAATCAGATGATTGATGCTCAGGGCTGTCATCTTGGAGGGCCTGTGTCAGAACAAACGTATCACTCTTCAGCCAGCTCATCACGCAGAGGTCAAAGGCCAATCCCACACTCACCCGCTGAGCTTTCTCTGCTGACGCGTAAATTCTGTCCGTATGGGACGTCTGGCATCAGTCTGAGAAATCCTCTGAGGAAAGCTGTCCTTGCAAAGCAAAAAATGAGTGAGGTTAAGCGCTAGGCTCACCTGTGAGTAGGGTCATCTGAGCTGGATTAGAAGTCTTAATATTGCCAATATCATCCCTTCTGACATCCTGTTGACTGTGTACTTTTCCCTAGCCTTCTCCTGCAAACTGTGTCCGAAAAGGTCTGGTATGAAATGATTGTTCTTGGTGTCCAGCAAAACGTTCTCTGTTGCCCAACCAGAGCCTTCTGTCCAGCGTGGCCTTCGGTTTTGGCTGCGAGAACTTCTCCCGCTACGAGGAGCAGGGCGTGGGCATTCAGTGGAGCAACATCAGTAAGAGCCCTGAGGATGATGAGCGTTACAGTTTCGTGGTTTCCATCATCATGATGCTTGTCGATTCCTTCATCTACTGGGTGCTGACCTGGTATATCGAGAACGTATTCCCAGGTACACGCTTCTTCCCCGCCCGTGCTGTTTGCATCAATGTTACATGAACAACAAACAGAACTCCAAAAGAACAAAGTCATGTTCTACCTTGAAACTGTTGGCTTTATTGGTGAGGGTTGCCAAGTTTGGTCAGATTGTCAATTTGAGACAAGTCTGCACACGCATTTACATGTATGTAACAGTTTTATTACCTTGTAAATAGTCCGTAGACTTTCCAAACTAGTGCAATACTTTTGATACAACTAATTTTAGGTTTATAATGGAATAATATGCATTTTCTGTAAGATTTCTTACATGAGCGTCACGCCAGATGTGTGAAAGTTGGCAACCCTGCATAAGTAATGCATGGCACTTCAGTGAAGATGTGGAGCGGCAGCTGCAAGCAGATGAGTGTGGGGAGCTGGTGCTTCTTGGCAAGGCTCTGCAAGTGAAATAGGGCAAAGAAACATTGCATTTCAATTCTGGAGATTGCAAGCCATGGAAATCAATAGTCTGAACTAAACCCATATTTTAGTGTTTACATTTGCAATTGATTGTATCAATTAATGTATTGTGTTTGATTAAAAATAATGGATTAAGGCATTCCATTATTTAGTGAATGTCCTGCATTCCCTGCCTAAACAGACTTCTTAATCAGTTTCAGCCTTTTGTCGATGGCTTTATAAGGGGAAGGACCAAGAGCGGCGGAACCTCGCTACTGCTGATTTCCCAGCAGGCTTTCAGTGAGGCTTAAGCTTGTTCAAAGAACAGGCCTTGAAGCAGCAAAAACCTCCTAAAGAATGTCTTCCTGTGCTCTTTTCACAGGCCAGTACGGAATACCCAAGCCCTGGTATTTTCCCTTCACGTCCTCTTACTGGTGTGGAACATCCTCAGACTTCGATACCGACCAAGATCCACCAAAGGACCCTGAGCAGCACAATGGTACGTGGGATATTACAGATTATTCTCCGGGAAGATGTTGTGCCCATTTGTGATTTATGGACGACGGCCTCCATAGCTCATTTCCATTGCTTAATAAACCAAACCGTAAAAAGTCCTGGCAATTCATATGTCATCCTTGCTTATTTGTGGCATTTTAAAATGCAAAGGCGAAACAGTTTTATTTAGACAGCGAGCAGCTCCTGGTTGAATCCGTGGTCTACTGAAATGTGAATAGAAACTCAAATATGCAGCTGATCGAGTATGAATACAATGTACCTCGGACTGTTTTTGGTTATGTTGGCCAAAGGGGAATGGCACAGACACAGAGCGAAATGGAAATATGAATGGGAATGTGACAAATTGACGCAAAAGAAATCTCACAGTATAAAAATAACAGCAGGGGGGAGTGAGCATGAAAAAGAAATCACATATATAACACAGGACAGGATGTGGGGAAGTGGATGATTGAATATGATCTTAAACATGTCTGAGAATATGAAAGTTTAAGCTTTTGTAGCTTTTTAAAGGCTATGACTATTTTTATTCCTGCAAACATCAGTGTGCATTCAACATAACATTGATATATGATTGAAGTTTAAAATGAGTCCAAAACATGGCATTAAAAAGTGTTTAGTCAGATGTATAAAGATGATGAATTTTAGCCCGTGAGATTGTTGCAGCCAAATGGAGCAATGTTCAGGTTTAATCTTCTGTGAAAAAACACGTACACACACATACACACACACACATAAAGAAAGAATACAAAAGCTGGTGAAGTTATACATATAGACAGACATATACATAAAGCTTGAAAGCATGAATACAAAAGCTAGTGATATTACACACACACACACACACACATATGTCGGGTAAACATATCTTTATGTGGAATGCTCATTCATTTCTATGGGAAAAATGCTAACGCTAACTATGACAACCTTAACCCCCACCCAGCCCTAACCATAACCATAAGTAACCAAACAAAATACAGAAGTTCTTGCATTTTTATTTTTTTCATTGCAGTTACAGATTTTTATTATATTGAGTTTTCCCTTATGGGGACCACGAAACTGGTCCCCATAAGGGGACAAAAATGGGTAATCATCACGTTGTGGGGACATTGTGTCCCCATAAGGTAAGGTATAGAAGCTCACACACACACACACACAGAGTAAGCATGAATACAAAAGCTGGTGAAATTCTGTCTGTACTCCAGCTTATCTAGAAAAGCCCCCTTCAAATCTGAAAGTCGGAGTCTCTGTCAGAAACCTCGTGAAGGTCTATAAAACTGGAAAGAAGCTGGCAGTGGACGGGCTCAGCGTGGACTTTTACGAGGACCAGATAACTTCATTTCTTGGACATAACGGAGCTGGGAAGACAACCACCATGTAAGTCAGGATTGTGTCTGTAATGTTAGTCAGGTAAACTGCCTCTTCTGTGAGAGACGTCTAGGGCCATTCTGACCTGTACACTGTTCATTGGTACGTATTCCATTGACAGCAAATTCACATAAGAAACTGGAAAAAACAAGTGATTCTAATAGCATGAAATATGACCAAATGATTAAGTGATCATTTCTTTAGTCAGACATCTGTATTATAACAATTAATGAGTATCAGTTGCTTTTTCAATATGTATTATTTTTATGTTTTAAACGTACTTGTGTTTTGAACCATTTGTTTGGGAACATGTTTGCACTGAAATGCCTGAAAAGTAAACTGCTAACAGGTGTTTACATGGAGCAAATGAGTACAAGCTGCTTAATTATCTTGTATAATCATATTTCTGTTTGGTCTATTTTGCCACCTTTTTTTTGGCATGCAGTACAGTGTGTCAGGGAGAGAACCAGGTAAATTACTTTGCACCTGTTTGGCAATAAGTATGAAACACTTGCTATTTATAATGTGCTCCTGTAGATTTTGAGAATGAAGCCCCTTGACAGGATGAAAAAGAGAGGAATGAGGAATGTCAGGAATTCATGCGAGTGACTGAGATGATTCCCCAATAATGAGACGAGTGCTTTCGGGATGGTTGTGTGGTCGGCTACAGCTGAGCGTTTGATACGGTGTAATAGGGTCAAGCGCGAGTTCCATTTTTAGCAAAAAGCTGCAGTAGCAGAAAAATTAGTAGGTTAAAGATGGTTCAGGTCATTACCTTCAGGGTGGAACAGACCATTTCCTGATGCCCCAGAATGGAAGAAGCCATTAGCTGTTGCCCTGTTATACATCAGGATAGGATAGGATATTACCTGCTTCACTGTGACCTGTCTGAATGGTATGGGCTATTACCTGACCTGACAGTGAGACATTGCATATGGGGAGGGCAGGCGACAGCGAACGTTTTTTTACATGAACAACACGGTCCTGTTCTTAATGCAGCTGGTATCCCTCCAGACCAACAACACATAGAGACACAACTGAGGAATTATCTGAAAATCTATTGTGAAAGGATTATTTAATATCACAAATAAGTAGACTCAAACTGTTTGTGATAAACTGTGAAATATAAAGACTGTTCTCAAAACACGAGTAGTTGTTTTCACAGTAAGTGACTGATTGCTGTAAATTAATCAAAGCTTGTAGTTGACTTCTCTGTGTTTCCTTCATCAGTCTGAGAGTCTGTCCGCCTCCATTCTTGCTGCCTGTGTAAGACTCTGAAGTAGAAGCTTCTCTCACTTGCTTACAGGATAAGCTTCATATGTCTGCTCTTGATGCCATAAACAGAAGTTATCAGTAGCAGTACTACACAGCTGAATATAATTTCACATAGCTACATTAATTTATTAGGCTTGTTTGAGAATTATAGACAGAATAACAATTTTACCTTCATATACAAAAGTAGGTCTACATATAGCAGATCTTTTCCTAGATTTCTTCATATATTGCAGTCAAAATAGCACTTCAGTCCCATCCTGTAATTTCCTACAATATTGCTACTTGTTTCTAAAACTTGCATCCTTTCTTTGGCTGTACTCCTTACATGGTGTATTCTGTATACCTGTTATTTTTTCTGAAATCTAGCTATATTTTTTTTATCATTTTTATATTTATATATTTATTTCATATATATATTTTTTTTTATCTTTGCTCCCATTTACAGTGTGATAACCAAGCTGGTCAGCTGGTGCTAAAATGAAAATTGGGGAAGCTTTTATGTGAAATATGCTAAGCGTGACTCTTACATGCTGGCAGTTAACTCTGTCGAAGTTCCAAGTCACTATGTCAGCAGTGTTAGTGTCCCTGCTAGCCGTTTGCACCGCCTGCCTGCTCCGGTTTTCCTCTGCTCAGAATATATCTGTTATTTTCAAGCATTTCCCTGTATCCTCCTTCAGTATATTTTTCTTTTTATTTCTTGGCTCCTCTGCACTACCTCTCTCCTTTGTCCTTTGGCTGTTGCCATCCATCTTTTCCTACATGTTGCTGTGCTGATCTAGCTACCAGATAAGTTCATAGGTGTTCCATGTAATTAAGGGCCATTCCAGGCAAACTCGGGCTATACCACTTGGTAGGGGCCGCTCGTTTCCTCCCCTGAATTACAGAGAATGGTTGCGATCTCTCATCTCTAGCCGGCTGCATGGCTCAGCAAGGCACTTTCATAAACATGATATTGTTAGCCCACAGTAATCAGCCTGAAACGTTACTGACCCACCAAGACATCTCCCCAACACTCCCGATTACCACTGCGCCATTTCTGATGGGAATGATACAACCGTAATGTAGTTGAGGGGGGAAAAAAGCTACTTTATGTGGAATTTCAGGCAGGTTTGATGTCTTACACAGTTTGATGTAATGATGTGATTATGCCCAATCATATCTTATTCGCTGTACTGATGCAGTGCTGTTGCTATATGTGGTGGAGCCCAGGAAATCTTCTATTCAGGCTAAAAGCAGGTGCAGTGTTTTGTTGGAGTGATTCTGGTACAGATAAGGTGAAGGCATCACAATGTGACCAAGAGTACTAGCAGCAAGTTCCCATTCCAGATGCATCTTCTTCTGTTTCCTGGGTATAGCCTTCCAGAATGAGGGGGATATGTTTAAGAAAAGCGATACACACATATGCCTTCATAATTAAGTATGTCAGTAACAGTCCTCTTTCTGTTGTCAATTTCAGGTCTATCTTGACCGGACTTTTTGCACCAACGTCCGGAACAGCTTTAATAAACGGGAAGGACATTCGCACGGATATGGATGCCATCAGAAAGCATCTAGGAATGTGTCCTCAGCACAATGTGCTGTTCAACGAGTAGGTGATTTATAGTGCCAGTTATCTGTTTGATGAGTAGGTATGATGTGGTACCAGCTATCTGTTCAATGAGTAGGTGATTTGTGGTGCACGTTATCTGTTCAATGATTATGTGTGTTGTACTGCCAGTGATCTGTTCATTGATTAGCTGCATTACAGAACCATTTTGTTATTTCTTCAGAAAGTAGGTGCTGTAATATCCTCTGTGCTTAAGCGCTGCCTCAATACCACTTAAAGGTCAAAATTACACCGTTGAGTCAGATCTTGGGTCCAGATATAGAATTTGTGATGCATTAAAGTGTCAATAAATATGCACTTATTTTTTTCTGCCTAACATTACCCCAAATATGAAGTACCATATTAAAGAGCTTAGACCTGTTAGAAACCGGCCATTACACTCTCAGTCAGCTCTGCTGAAGCTGGCTATTCTTTGTTATGTGTTCAATCTCCAGCCTGACCATAGAAGAGCACATCTATTTCTATGCACGGCTCAAAGGCAGGAGCGCGAGCGAGGTGACGGCCGAGATGGAGCAGATGATCAAGGACGTCGGACTGCCGCACAAACGCAAAGACCTGGCCAAAAACCTGTCAGGTGAACACCAATCATATCATGTGATTGTCTTTCTTTTCATTTTGTTTCTTTTTGGCAAAATTAGCCTCGACTCCACCCCCTTGCCTGGCACCAATTCTTCTGCAAGGAAACCACGACTGATACGTTGGGGCCCCGTGTCTGACTGTAAGAGGCATGGTTTATAAGGCCCAATGGTGACACAGCTGATGGGCTCCTGGTCAGGACCATCTGACGTGGAAAAGGAGGCCCTGCAATCTGCAATGGAAACTTCAATGTTTATTTATTACAAATGTCTGCCAATGAATTCTGCTACTTCGATATATATGTGTATTTTTTTCGTCAAAACGTTTATCGTGAATGCTTATGTGTTTGTATGTCATATGGTATATTACAGTTGGAAAGCAAACGTTAGCATTGTCGGGAAAGTTATGACTTAATGAACGATGATGACAATGGACTGATGTTTGTTTTCTCAGGGGGGATGCAGAGGAAGCTATCAGTGGCCATCGCTTTTGTGGGGGGATCCAACATTGTCATCCTGGATGAACCCACGGCAGGCGTGGACCCCTATGCTCGTAGGGGAATATGGGAGCTGTTGCTGAAGTACAAATCAGGTACCTTATGACACATCCTGGTCCTCTGGTATTCTCATCAAAGTCATCCTGGGGGTTTAAAAAGGTATCCCTGTTCTCCATCAGTGCCCGCATATTAATTATTCAGCAATGAGAGCATTTTCATTCATTGGCCACTTTACTTTTTAATGTGCGTTCACAGAGTAGAATGATGTCGTCTTTTCAATCTTGTCTCCTATGTAGCCTTACATCAAAAGAATATGACGAGAAAGGCTTTGTCATACAAAGGCCTGGGTGACACTAGCAGAAATGTCTCTTTTGTAGACGTTACTGCATGAGCTCATCTTCAGAAATTTTATTGTCTGTCACTTTGTTGATCGTAATTTGATTTCCCTGTGTCATTGTCAAGGGATGAACATGGGTCATTATTATGATATATCTTTCAAAGGTGTCTATTTGGTTAATGTTCAGCACTTGGCTTTCATTCTCCCTGAGCCAACAGTCATTAGCTTTTGACTCTGATAGGCTTCTTCCTCTATCCTGAGTTTTATCTTGAGTACCAGTCTTCCTGAATAACGGCCTAGCAGACTGAGTCTGTCTGCATCTCCGGAACAGCCCAACAAATGATAGCTTGTCGACGATGAACGTCTGACAGGCCTCTTAAGTTATGTTATATGCAAGTCCTTTGTCATCCATCATTTAATTCATTTTAACACTGGAAAGGGGCTGAAATAAGACCTGGAAATGTTTCCGATTTGTGCGCAAGTAGGGATTTTGTTTGAGAAACGTCAATGACATGGCCGAGAACTGTAATTGTGTTTTTGGCAATAAGCTTTCAGTTTTAACATTTCTCTTCAGGTAATAAGAAATAAATAAAATTAATATATATATATATATATAAAATATTTTTTCTCCTTCCCCTTGGTGAAGTCTTTATATCATTAGAGCAAGAAAAGAGGACATTCTCATCATTATCTAATATTGTCCTTTTTTTGTACAATTAACAAAAAAAAGTGAAAACAAATGAAAATGACATCATCCCTGATAATACCCAACAAAAATCCCTCTTACTGGATGCAGCACCCACATCCCTGGGTAATATGCTCCATAAGCTTCAAGGAGCTTAGAAGTAACATGACATGCTGAGAGTGACACTTTATAATCTGTAAATATTTCAAGCGTGTCGTTGCACTAAAATGATTGGCTATAGAGATAATGGCTTTCGGATGATCAAAACATTGCCAGAAAAATAAGTTCTCGCTTTGCGCGGGGAGGTGTCAGCATGTTCTAATCAGCTTTTTAAGATTCTGGCCTAAGGTGTATTCCCCTAGGTTTCTTGACATGATATTTTATTAGCAAATTAACAACTTTGGACAGGTGCTCATCATCCCACCTTCTAACAAGGTTGAGTCTGTCAGCGCTTTGCTTCACACGCGTTCAGCCAGCCCGCTCCCGGAATGCCGTTACATATAGACCATGCTGTTTTATTTGATTGCTTTGGTTGATGTGCCTCTCTCTTCACTGGAGGGAGGCTGTGCTTTAGGTGAATGTATCATTAGTAATGCTCAAAATGCTTTGTATATAATCCTGTGTGGTGACACAGTCTAAAGATACATTATGCATTATGTTGACTTGTGATGGAAAGATGGTCCCATTAACCTTTAGAACCCGACAAACGCGAATTGTGCTGATTTTCGCACCCCTTAATCCCAGGCTTGTAGCGCTGGATAGATATAACGCACATACATGAATTGCATATTGTTAGAATCAAGAGAACTTACTCAATCCAGCCATCCAAGTTGCCACTTTGTTTGCTAAAGTATTCCAGAGTAATCCTGTGTGCAATGAGGCATATATTTGAAACATTTTCCACCAAAAAGCACCCCTAATAATCCATAAAACATCAATATTATTCACATTAGATGGGAAACAAAGTGCATATCCGCTTCCGCAATGATCTACGTAGTACGTACCCCTCTGGGAAAAAAAATATTTATTTTAGAATTTATTTATTATAAGCCTATAAATCAAGGGATAGAAAATTGGCTGGAGTTGTACTAGAAATACCAACAAAACGCAGCATTCTATTCATCAGGACGACAATTACTTGATATTTTTGTAATTGTAATCGAGTTCTGTCAAAACAGTTGAAATAGAATGCACCCATCGTGTAACTGGAACACCTCCCACATGTAAACACAATGACGTGGCACAGCGCTGGTTTGTTGTTTGAGGCTAAATTGCTGACTAATAGTTTTATTCTCAAATTTCACTTTACCAATCTAAGTACTGTATATATAGGTGCAAAAACAATTGCAATAAACATTCAGCATTGACTGTCTGTTTATCCAGTTCTTCAAAATCTAAGCAATGCTTTTTTATTTCAGTTTCTTTCAGATGTTATAAAGTAATAATAATAATCATATATACTGTATATATATATATATATATATATATATATATATATATACAGTCGAACCTCGGTACAACGTACCCCGTTTATAACGTTTACACCAATACAACGTTCAAATTTCAATATCCCAAA
>JAODJU010000014.1:11606600-11618611 GCA_026776725.1 Gnathonemus echidnorhynchus
TTACAACGTACTATGGTTATAACGTACAAATTCTTAATGTCCCCCGAGGTACGTTGTAACGAAGTTCGACTGTATATATATATATATATATATATATATATATATATATTATATACTATGTATGTATGTTTGTTGTAGATAACGTCAACAAATTACCAAATGGATGGAAAATCAAACATATTCATTTTTGCCTGCCACTCAGCATGTATTCCTTCTCTATACTAAGCCATAGTAAGGTCCCCAATGAAAACCCTGCATTGCCACGTCATAAAGACTCTAAACTCAACATTTATAAGATTATATTTGTAGTGCCTGCAAATTTTTATATTAGATGAGACTAAAAATTGAGAAATTTCAATAGGTGGTTGAGAAATTTCAATAAGCAATTTTTCATCACAATATGATATCAAGACTGTCAGCATTTACACATCTCAGCTAACTCATGTACGTGCCATGTAATAAGCCTAAAATCGAAGGGACAGAAAAATGCTCAAAAATGGACAGGATTGAAAGAATACTAGATAAGTGATTTGCGAGATGGATGCATGGATATTTTGCGTTACTCTTGTTTGCAGTCACAAACCAGTATGGTGTATGGCACCCTGTAATTGTGATTATATGGTAGATATAGAGTTTTTCCTCAAAAACATCTTTTTCACACAACATTGTTTTAACACTAAAATCTCATTATAATACAGAAACAGATATTTGAAGTTTTAATAATTATAATAATTATTGTTAAATAATAATAATGATAATCATTTTATAAATAATTAATGAGCCAAACAGACAAAATCAGATTGGACCGCCGTGCTCTTAGTCTAACTATACAAATCCATCCATCCATCCATCCATGCATCCATCCAAACATCCATCCATCATTTTTTGTAGCCAGTTGTCCTATGCAAGGTCACTGGGCTCCAGGATGTATTCTGGAAGTTACAGTAGCGAGACAGTGGTGCCAACCCATCGCAGACTATAAATGCAACTAAACAAAATATAGAATAAGTATATAATGTGTAACGTATATTATGTAAATGAGGATTTTGCTATTTACAGTTGAATGTATATTTAATTGCATTGTGGTGTCATGCATAGTTGGTAGGATAAGATGAATAGATTAGTGGCACCAGTGGGATTTGTAATACCCAAGAGCTTTTTTTTGTTTTAAGGATGCTGACGATTTAGATAAAAAAGGATTTATTTCAGTCTTAAGAATTGTTGCTCAGGGCAATGTAATTCTTGAAGCTGACCTCCTAGGCAGCAAGCATCGCAGTAAATATCAACAGAACAGTAAATGGATCCGACTTGTTTGGAGAACGCAGACAGCATTCATTTTACGTGCCTCCTCTCCTCCGAGCTCTGAGGGATGTTTTCCGGCAGTTTAATGTCGCGTCCAGTCGCGTTTGGGATGCCGTGCACATGCGGGGTCAGGCGGGACTTGGATCAGCGAGGTATGCAGCACCGTGCCCGAGGTTTGGTCTCTGTGTTCTGCTCGGAGTGCCAGCAGAGGGCAGGTGACGTCGACTGTTAGAGTAACATTAATGGGGGCAGGAAAATTTATTCAGTGCCTCTGTGCCCTGACCTTTCAGAGAGGGGAAGAAAAAAACAGGGAAAGCCTGCTGTGATTAATCTCCAAGTTCATAACGTTATTCTTGATCGTTCAGCCATGTCACCCTTCTCTGTAGTCCTCTCCCTCCGCTTTCGCTCTATTATTTATGAAGATGCAGCCACTAATGGCCTGCCCTATCTCCACACTGCTTGTATTCAGGAGCAAGTTTGAAAACGGTGCTCTCTGAATGCTGCTAAAATGGTTTAAAATTTGAGAACTGCAGTGAATACCCTAGGCTTCTTCAGGCGTTAAACCGCGACTCTTATGTATTAGGGAGTTTTTTAAGAGCAGATGGATGGGCCAGCCATTGAATAATCAGACGCAATTGTCGGCTGTGGTCAGTTTTATAATATTACCCAATTTTCATTTTATTGTTAGAATGTTCTTCTGTCATTTCTTTCTATTCAGTATTTCTCTGAACGCAAAGGATAATATCCCATCGATGATATATAAATTGCCCAGTAAATGACGTTACATTTATTTTAGATGTGTTTGTATCATACGTATTGCAAAAGCTGCATGAGCAGAATTTCAGTGTGTCTGCATTATTGTAGCAGGTGTCAGTGGTTCAGCAGCTGCAGATATGTTGGTCAGTAATTTCCCTAATCTAATTTTCAGCAGTGAAGTATCCAGTAGCATTAATGCCTGCGTATAATAAACCATACATTTTATTCTTTTTATTCTACCTTTCCTGAAATTGTAAGTATATAGACTTGCATTATAAGAAACATGTATACTTGTATGTGTGTATAGGTCATAACTCTGAAAGGTGTTTAATCCGTATTAAATCAGGCTTGTCTATTCTTCCGGTACAGGCAGCAGTAGAAAACCTGTCCCGGTTATGGATACATGACAGAGATGTAGCTAGCAGGGGTAACTGTGCTTTCACTCTATTATCCCACTCTCTTGATTTTTCTTATTACATATTAAATCACGCTGACATTGGAGACAGCCCCAGGACTGAGTGCTCAGGGTGCATTGACCCTGATTGTCCCTTTGATTTGCCCCCTGCCTTGTAGGTATGCAGATATATAGGCCTCCTGTCTGATGACTTATAGAAAAACGTTATAGCTTAATGTAACTACATACAATATTCTTATTGTCAATGTATCATTATAATATAATTTGCATATTATATACTGTGTATTAGTTTTATTATATTTGAAATGCTTTGGTCTTTTCAGCTAGCTTAATCGCCTCTACATTAGCTATAGGGGTGCCAACTCTCACGTATCTTGTGTGACACGCTTTCTGACTCTCGCGCTCACGGAAGAAATCTGTATTATTCCATTATTAAACTATAATTAACTACATCGAAAGCACTGGGGTAGCTTGCAAGCCCTACAGACTATTTACATGGTGATAAAACCTTCACATACAGGTAAATACATGTACATGTGTGTGCAGACTTGTCTCGACTTGTCTCACACCAGCCAGCTGACCAAAGTTGGCAACCCTCTAGCTAGCTGACTAGCTGGTGGGTTATTGGAGTTTCACTGGCGGTTTATTTTTCTTATTTTTCTGGTTCCCCTTGATCTGACCTCCCCCGCCCCCACCGTCCCCATCAAACTGAGAAGTGCAGACCCAGTTTCGTGGCGACAGTCGGCAGTTAACGGCGAAACACCCCGCGGAGAGACCGTGCTGCGGAGACAGAGTCTCGAGTAGCTTTCGCAGGCAGGTCGCGACAGCATCTGCGTGGCGGAGATTGCTCAAATAAAGGAGATGCAGAAAAGGCTCTGGACTTCAAATTAGAGAGTAGAGCGACGTGTGGGGCCGGAGTTAAGGACGGATCTAGTGACCTGTGGGGAGCATGCGGCTGATTGGCCCTCACTGGGAAATTGAGAGCCTCCCTTTGGCCCCTTCCCCCCCAGCATACATCAGATTTTCCAGATAAAAACCACCAGGGACTTATTGCACTTATGGATAATTCACTCAGCAGACATTCTTATCCAGCTACACATGGCCCAAGCAGGAGAGGCGAGCAGCCTGACAGACACATGTCTGCACTCGATATGTGTCTGGAAAAACCCCCCCCCCACCATGGTAATGTGAGCTAGAGAAGGACGCCTGCAAAACTAAAACATGGTAGTTCTGGCGTAGCTGCTTCTCACACAGCTCTAAGGGGTGGGTGGGTGGATTGGGGGCGGGGTTACGGTTCCCTTTTGTAATACAGTTTCAGCGGTGGAGCCGTCAACAGTGAATATGTGCTGACTTCAGCGGGGCTCTCCAGCTGAATGAAATTACCGTCTCCTTCACGCCTGCTTTCATCATTCTGTTGGGGGAGAAATCTCAATCCCCTGGCTGGTGATATCATTCACCACAGAACGCTTCTGAACACCGAACGGGGAGGGGGCAAAAGTCGTGTCCACTTTTTAATGATAAAGTAATCTAGACTGTTATTAATTAAGTTTTATTGGTTCATATTAAATTATTTGCTTTTATTGTTGTGATTTTTCATCACTGCATTCATAATCATGCTCCAGAAGTTACCCTGGTCCATAGGTGGCAATACTAGACAAGGAGATAGTGAAATGACCACCATACAGAGTGATTACACATGCATCGCATGCATCATGTTTACCTTACACCGATAGCTATTTAGCAAAGATACCTTATCTTTGCTAAATAGCTATCGGTGTAAGGTAAACATGATGCGTGACTAAACCTGATTCCTCTATGGCTTCGGGGGATTCTGGTTCGGATTTGCCTGCATGTCCTTTTGTGGTAGAGCTGATAGCGTCATTGGATTAATAGTGTGCGATGCGCTTTCTGGCATCACATTTCTCAAGCCTCTTCAAGCCATTAATGGAATATACATGGAGACATCAAGGACCTATTTAGGCAAAATAAAGCACCATATGACTGTAATGATGTCCCTTTCTCTTCCTCTACGTGTCTCCCTGAGTAAGAACCAATCAGGCTTCTGAGCATGCCCAAACAACACCGGCTTGTCCTCAACTATTTTCTGATGGCTCCGTAAGATGAATCTGGGATTGGCGGCAGTGACGGCGCGGATGTGGCTCGGCGTGTCACATGTCCAGACAAATGGATCTTCTGTCTGGGGTAGCTGGGAGCATAGTGCTTAAGGACAAAATCCAATTGCTTGTTGATGTCCCAGCAGTGGACCTGCTGTTGGTTGCTTTAGTACTGGGGGAGGTCTGGTTCAGTTTCCAAGGCAGTAAAATTTTGGGTGAAATTATAAAGCGTGTGGAAGTGTCAGATAAGCAATTGAAATGTTAATAGCCAGCAGTATAAATGGGTAATAATATACAGTGTTCATTAAACTCATAGCACAGTAGGCAATTGTACTCTGTATACTCTGATAGTAATTATAAATTGTAGTATAATTGTAAACTCTGATAGTAATCTGATAGCTGATAGTATTCTGGTAGTAACGCACACTTAGACAATAGTGTTCCCCTTGATGTCTGCAATACTATTTTCTTATTTATCCTTCTAGTTCCTACATCACAAAATGGAACTGATATAAAAACTGTGAGATGGCAATGTGCATAAATTAGCAAGTTTTGCACGCAGAGAGAAGTGCTCCTTTTCGTGGGGATTTCATTGGTGACAGCTGATGATGTTAATGTAATTTCCTTCAGCGTTTCAACCAACACCTGCTTCCCCCCTAAGCAGTTTAGAAGCTGAGAGCATCCTGCATGGGAGCGTGTGCAGTTTACTTGATATCACTGTCTTTGCCGTATGATCACAAGAAGGGCTGGTGTGGCACTTTAGTGGATGGTGATTGAGCAGAACCATTTCCTAAACGGATGGACCACAGTGCTTCAAAACGCAGCACCAGTCTTCTCATGGCATCTCTTTGTTTCACTCATCCACATAATCAGCTGACCCACCGGTGACTTCTGACCCTGTCGTTTCTGTGGCTTCCACCAGGCCGCACCATCATCCTCTCGACGCACCACATGGATGAGGCCGACATCCTGGGGGATCGGATCGCCATCATCTCCCATGGCCGACTCTGCTGCTGCGGCTCCTCACTCTTCCTCAAGAAATGCTTCGGCAGTGGGTACTACCTCACGCTGGTTAGGGCGGGCCAGAAGAGCATGTCCACAAAGCGCCAGGATCTCCCTCAGAGTCAGGTGGAACAGGTAACTGGGCTCTTAGCTGGGTTAGGGACTTGGTCTGTAGTGTGGTTTCTAGTTTGTGTGATTGAGTATGTACATGGGTAACACGTTCACACTGTGGTACAGGTGTGAGAGTAGCACGTTTTGTAGTGTTTGAGAGGTTGAGTCTATGTTGTAGATTTGTGTTGAGTCTGTGGTGTAGATCTGTGTATTAATGGTTTGATTCTGTGTTTTAGGTTTGTGGTCTACGTATTGTGTGAAATGGGTTGGGGTTGATATATTCTAGCTGTATGTATAATGCGTTGATTTGTTCTACATGTGTGCATCATTGGTTGATGTTGTGTTCTCAGTGTATGTATGAACGGGTTGATTTTGTGATCTAGGTTTGTGGTCTGGGTGTGTTCTTATGGGATTCTTTGGTTTTGCCGATTAAGGTCACTTTGTGTTAATCAATCGGTCAAGCAAATAATCTAGTACAGTATAATGCGTCTGTATATTCCCTCCAGCTTGTTTCAGGAAATCCCATGATTATTTATTTCCACACATCACACTTGCATGTGTTTTGCGGTTGGTTTGAATTAGCGACGGTCATAAACAGCAGGAATGCGGGGTTCGCCTACAGCGCCATCCTGTTTTGGTGCCTCGCAGCAGACGCCCACTGCTCCGTTACTGGGTCTCGCTGCCGTCGGATGCCAGCTGTTATTAGGGATGCATTTGATCTGGCGCCTCACAGGGCATCTCGCCCCTAATTGTAGTCAATACCAACAAATGGCAGGCAGTGGAAATAATTAGCTGAAGTGACGTGCCGCTGAGCCGCGCGTGGGGCCCCACGTGGCACGGTCGCGCGGCGCTGCTTCCCGGGGCCGCAGGCACATCCCATGCGTGGCGCCTCCTTTCAAGACGCTGGCTCGCGGCTGGAATTAAGGAGTACAGACGCTGTGCCTACCAGGAGATTTGGCGGCCACGCTTGACCGGTTTAACCCAGTAACAATAAATGTAGAGCGTGGCATTTCCTGTTCTTACTGACGCGCGTTTCGCTTTAGGGGACAAAAACACACTGAGGATTATGGGAGTGCTTAACAGCCATGAGTGGCTTGACTCTTATGGGGTGTGGGGGGGTATTTATCAGCAGCTGACTACGGCTCTGCACTCCTGAAATAATAATTCAGATAAAAGCTTCCTAATGCATAAACAATTAAAACTTTAAATGACTGTAAATAATTAAAAATCGAATTGTTGCAGTGAGATAAAAATTACACAAGCTGTCACACCCTCCGAAATGTTGCACCAGTCTTTCTGTGTAGCCAAACAGTGTCATTTATCATATTGTGCTATTGGGCCATTAATCGTAATTAATATATGGATATAATTAAATGTAGTTACAATAAATCCCAGCACTACATCAGTCCTTCCATTTTATTTTACTACAATGTGCTATTAGCAAGTCACCCCTCGACATCTCCTGCCAATCACAGGATGCTTTTGTGGCAACTGGAAGCAACAAAAAACTGCCTTCCTAATACAAATTTCTAAGTGATTAGTCATAAAAATTTACAAGGGGCTGAAGGAGCAGATATTCTTTTGCAACGAGGAACCACTCGCTATGGATGAAAGTGATGTTTGATTGTAATTTTTTTTTGTGTGGACAGTTTAATCAACCTGTCTGTCACGTTTGGATAAATCGGGTTCAACAATCACCCTCATTCATCTCTGTCCTGCCATTCGACCACCAAGCTCATGAGAGTGGGGAGATAATTATATTTATCCGAAATCTAATACAAGGGCAAATGACGACAAGTTGCATGTAATCTGTTTTTTCGACTATCCCTGTATTGCTTCCCTGCCTTCTCCCTGACAGAAGATCAACCCAGCCCAGGGCATCAGCGTAGATGAGGGCATCGGGAGTCGAAAGTCGATCAGCTCCTGCCTCGCAGGTACGGCCCATCCCGCTTCAGGAGGTGACCATTTGGCCTCTGGAGCGCTCCGTACACGCCCCCCTCCCCCCAAAATCCTGGCAACAGCACAGACGCCCCTGTTGCCTAATTTCATCAGAGCACGTTAGTGTCCATGCCTGGTTTAACATCTGTAATTATCTATGATAGGCTAAAATCAATAGCCTAGGATATGCTTTCCTGAACAGTGCCCAGAAAGATTAGAACTGAAATGTTGCATGAGTATAGATGAGGGTAAATCTATTTACTGATCTCAGGGGATCCAGCCAGCATGAGCTGGACAGACTGCCTAGTTATTACGATCAATCACTGTAATTGTTGTATCTCCACTGAAACATATTAAGAAAGGACACCAAAAAGTAGTACTGGG
Organism: Gnathonemus echidnorhynchus; assembly: GCA_026776725.1. Lineage (NCBI taxonomy): Eukaryota > Metazoa > Chordata > Actinopteri > Osteoglossiformes > Mormyridae > Gnathonemus > Gnathonemus echidnorhynchus. The sequence continues at coordinate 11,614,623 of JAODJU010000014.1, forward strand.
CACAGTTCATTACAAGCTGGCCCATGGTGAACAGATTGAGTTTTGATTAGCAGACAAATGTATGCATTGTGTCCTGCTGAAGCCTGTAATGAACATACTGTGTTTTCACTACGCCGTCTCGTCAAGCGAGGGAAACGTTATGGGCTGAAATGGCACTTGGGGCTTTGTTTGCATCCTGTCCAGATGACATTCTGGAGCAGTCCAAACACGAGCATTTCATCTGCGTGTGGTGATATTTCGGGGAAATGTTAGTTTGTCATATGGAACACTAATAAATAAAATACATAAAGCCCCCCTTTACCACAGATAAATGTCATGCAAATTTTGCAATAGTCTTTTTTAATAATTTAGAAGGACTCAGTTTGCCATCATTGCCCTGTAAACCTTAAGATGTGTTTTGTGCCAGTAAAGCACACTTCAACAACACTTTATTAATTTATAAACACATTCATAATGAATTATAATGCACTCATAAAGCATTATAAACGGCTATAAATATTTATAAAAAGACATAACACATTATAGCCATGTTTATGCATTATGACTGTGTTATGAAGCTCTATAGATCTATAATGCACTATAGATACCTTTATCCTTAATGCTTATACTGTCCATTGTAATACATTATAAAGGTATCTACAGCACATTATAGATGATAGCTTCATAAAGCATTCATAATGCATAATAAATATGGCTATAATGTGTTATGCCTTTTGATAAAAAATTATAACCATGTTTATAATGTGTAATGAATGCATTATTATTTATGAATGTGTAAATAAAATACTAAAATCATGGTCTTAAGTAAAGTGTTACCAACTCTTCTTTTTTGAAAGAAAGCTGTTTGAAATTACGATATTTATATAACAGAGGAGAAAACTGACACAAAAGCAATGCATGTTTTGCCTCAATCTTTCTCCCTCACGGGGATGTGGAGAAACTCATTTTCCCCCGTATACACCCCGGTCCCTTACCAGGAGAGGCACCTGGTGTGAGCACCATCACCCTCCTACTGCAGAAGCACATCCCGGCCGCTGTCCTATTGGAGTGCATTGGACAGGAAGTGACCTACATCTTGCCCTATGCGGCCGCCCACGATGGCACTATCGCCCCACTGCTCAAGGAACTCGACCTGGAGATGACTACCCTTGGTGTGACCAGTTATGGGATCTCCGACACCACACTGGAGGAGGTAACGGACTCTCCTGGCCCCCGTTCCAATTTATTAACCTCACTGGGGTGACAGGTAATGTGCATTCAGGCAAACAGGTCTAGCAAGCAATATAAACAATGCTCTGCAGTCATGAAGCCCAAATTCATCGATTTGTGTTTTTATTGCTTGACATTCAAATATGAAATTGTAGGACTGTTTCACAGCAGCGTTATTAAATAGTACTCATTGCCAAGGAAATGGCTTTCTGGATCCACAATAGTTCATTATATATTTTTAAAATTTAATCTTAGTTGGAAAGTAAACCCATCTTTTTTATTTTTATGCAAAATTCAGTAAGCCATTATCTGTGAAATGACAAATATGGTGTACAAAAAAAAAATTAATAAAATAAATCATTGCTATGGTAAGCTTTTCAAATATTAGTATACCTGTGCGAAATGTGTGTAATTCATTTATTGTGTAGAAAATATCTTCAGTGCTGGTTAAGTGTTGTATGGATAAAGAATTCTCATAGTTCAGTATCACTAGTGTGAAATCAAGCCTGCCGCAGATGTACGGGCTGAACAGCATGAGAGACTGCTGCTGTTTCCCGAAACATCTGTTGTTGATCCTACTCCATTTAGCTCCCACTTGCACATTTTTGGCTTAGTGCTTTGGTTTCATTGCCATTCCTCTCATTTATTTCATCTCTTTACAGATTTTCCTAAAAGTGGCTGAAGAAACAGGAGTAGATGTAGAGTTAGCAGGTATTAAATTTGCTGAGGTCTTCCTCGTCCTTGAATGAGTCCGGCATGTTGATTATGGTTATTCATGAAGCAGAAATAACTATCTAAATGTCAGAGTTAGAAACCCTGTTAGTCTGCATGTTGAGAATGCGAATGAAAGCACGTTGGTTGCATGTAAGTGGTTGCATGCATCACATGGGATCTACCACGTGAGAGATTGGTGCATGGTAATTAAGCTCTAAGGTCAAGTCCAAAGGCATTAGAGCAGAATGTCTTTCATTTTAAAGTAAGGATGCTTGCTATCATTTACTACTACATATTTCAGCAAAAAGCATTTTCTTGTAAAGTTTATAGATGTGCTAGTATTTATGTATTTTAGTTCTATTGAGATATAAATGTATTTTTACAAGTACAGTTTGTATCATCCCTAAATGATGCTGTAAATTGGATTTTACCTTTGTTTAAGATAAAAAGGGTCCATTCGTTAGGGACTGGAAGAGAAGCTCAAGAGAATCCAGACGTCACAGTATAGCCAACGCCAGAGAGTCAACAGAGACTGTTGCCAGAACAGGTCCTAATTTATGGCTGTCCTGCTGCTTTTTCATGGAATTACATTTGTGGTGATTTACGTTGATAGCAAACCCCGGTGTTTTTTTTGTTTGTTTGTTTGTTTGTTTCAGAAACTCTTCCTTCTGCCGTGTGCGCCGCTGACACAGAGGTGAAAGAGAAGTTCGCGAACAGGGTCGAAGGTATGAAAGTCAAACCGCCGTCTCGCTGAGCCTCTCGTGTCTACGATGCTATCGATCGTCCCGTCAGTCGTTTTACGCGGCAATGAGTCATGACGTGAGGATCGTAAATGGCCGCAAGTTTGTTGTCCATAAGAGTGGCCCTATTTTGCTCAGTCATGATATGTTATATATTGATGAAGACATGTGTTCTCACCTGTGGGAGGCGGGGCCCAGCTATCATTTCAGATTACACGTCAAACAGCAGATTTGTTCTTTAATATGAACCCCGGCGATCGGAGGGGTGGCTTTTGCCGCTGCCTAGGCTGTGTTTTGGCGAATTAAAAACTCCTGATACATCTGGCACACCATCTTATATATTCTTCACAATTTCTGTAACCTTCCGGAAGGTTTACTCTTCTCTTTTTATGGTGATTCATAGTAGTGCTTTGAGTCAGACCCAGTAGGTCTTTTGATCTGTTAATAAATATATCACGTCTTCCTACTACATTATTAACAGCAGATCTGGAGGGGAAAGGGGATTAAAGAAGGAAACCCTTCCGGAAGTGTTTTCTGAGGCGTCGTCTTGTGTTCTGCGCCTTTCAGACTCGACGAGAGTGGCTAGCGCCGACGGGAAGGGATCCTACGCCATCACCGGAGGGGAGCTGATACGGAGGCAGTTTCTGGCGCTCTTCATGAAACGGTTCCACCACGCCCGGCGGAGCCGCAAGGGCCTCGTGGCACAGGTACTGGCGCCGGGGGGGGGAGTGGGCGGGTGGCAACTCCGGCACATTAAGGGCTTTGGTGTTGACAGGTGAGCTTCCCGTAATAACAGCAGGAGGGACTGGCATCTGTACGGATATTCACAGTGCAGAGCAGCCAGGAGGAGACAGAAAACCCAGCCTGCTGATATTGTGTCTAATATTACAATCAAAATAACGAAGATCGGGTCCGAACTCTGATGGCTTTCATTGTTTCATTAAAGCTCCCCCCATGGATTCTGCATAAACGTTTTGTTATTTTGATTGCTTTGCTTTGCATTGTCTGCAAAACTGATGGCGCCTATCATCTGAATAGGAAGAGTGTGGTCTTTGAAATTTTTTTCCTGCCCATTATTAAATATTTCATTCCAAATGCATATCATCAGGTCCCTTGTTAAGTAGTTTTCTCTGTATTTGTTAGACGTCCCTTCTGTCCTTTCATTCTGTGACCCAATAATGTTTCTCGTTCCTGTCATCAAGTGCAAATTCTGGATGCACATCAGCTCTGCATGCGCTGCTTGTGCAGAATGAATTAGCATCTCCTTTGCAGCATTGAATGTCTTATTTGATGGCTTAAGGCACCGCCCCCCGCCCCCCCCCCCCC
>JAODJU010000014.1:11618711-11631921 GCA_026776725.1 Gnathonemus echidnorhynchus
CCCTGACCCCCTCTGCCCCCCCCCCCCCCCCCCCCCACACAAACACACTCATACACTCACGCACACACACTCACACAACCCTAAATGCTGTCAAATGAAGTGGAGCTTGGTGTGCATACTTTATAAGCTGCACAACCTACTATAATACTAATTTTAATTTTATTTATTTTTAAAGTAAGAAGTATCATAAGTAACACAGTTACTCATGGTCTCTGTATGTATGATACATATGTAATGGTCAGTTACCATGTGAGTTCCTTTGGTCACATTAAGGATCTGAGTCTCGCTCATGTAATTTGGCTTAATTGTGTAGATCTGCAATAACAGAGTATATAAGATGCTGGTGGGGTAATCATGGAGTAGCTGCAAGATGTACTCATGCCACCTTCTAACTGCATAAAAAGAATTACGCAAGCTTCAGTGATAGTAACAACTAAGAATCATGATAGTGACTGTTACAAGGGCTTAATGGCGACCGTATTATTCTCATAGCAATATTGTGATGGTTCAAATTTTATAGTCTCTTGACCTGGATTTACAAGTGGGTAGTATTAGTAACATAATACCACCACATTAAGCAACATGCCACCCCGTATTTATAAAATATAAACCTCAGTTCACAAAGATAAAGTAGGTTCCATAATCCATAACATCATCCATAATGGCTTTTTCAGTGCTGGGGCGTGACAAGCCTGGAGCCTCATCTAGCCCGTGCAGATGAGGCCAGAGTGATGAACCCCTGAGCCATTTTAAGTCTCTTCTATTCTCCTCATAACGTGCGGGTTTCCTCTCACATTCCAGATGCATGCAGATAGGCCAGTGTGTCCCAATCCGGTCCTCGGTGGCCCACAGACAGTCCAAGGTAGGGAGCAAAAATGTAGACTGTCTGGCAGGGAGCTCGGAGGGAGCAAAAACATGGACTGGCTGTGGGTCCCTGAGAATCACGTTGGGAAACAGTGAGATAGGCTAAGTGGTGAATGTAAATTTACCAAAGCCTAAGACTGTGAGCTTGTGCATGTACAGTGTGTGTCCTGTGATGGATTCAGAGGTGGAAAGTTCAGGTTCAGAAAGAAAAAAAAAATCCAGACCAAGATTTTGTGTCAACCAACTAGTTCAGTACAAAGAGTCATATTCACAGGTGGTTGGAATAAAATCTTGGTTCTGGACATGAACATGGACTGGCATCCCCTCCAGGCTGTATGCCAGCTTTGCTGCTTGGCATAGACTCCTGGGCCTCCCTGTGACTCTGAGCTGGTTAGAAGATGCATGAACTTGTCTTCCTGTTTGTGTATGGCGGTCATGGAATAGATGAATGACTGAATGAGTACTTAAGTTTATTTTGGGATCCAGCTGTTTCCCGCTAGTACCGTTCCAAGTTCAAGCTGCAGATACCGGTCACAGGTAATTCCCCACAAAACAACATGTCGCTGTCACTGCTGGGCTGACACAGGGCATTGCCGCCACCCGAAGGCAGGCCTCCTGTTGTCGTGCAACTCTGCGGTGGCACGCTAATCTCTTTAAACAGTGCCGTGGGAGAATGCAAAGCAGATTAGAGCGGCAAAGTCACTCCGGCTTATTTACAGAGAGAAGTTTGGTTCGAACTTTGGTACCGCGAGCACACATATGCACGTGGGCCTCAGGGACTGACTTCGGCGCCCTCTCTCCTGGGAGGCAGGTGCGTCATGACCACCCCGTCTTTCCAAACGACGGTACCGCCCCCTCCCCACATCAGGACGCATATTTTTGTCCTGATGCAAGAAAAACAACACCAGTATCAATTTTTAACTTTCGCCGGCGTTTCTGCGTCTACCGCCCCACTGCGGCCGAGGGCGAACACCGCCTTCCCCCTCCATGCCGATGCGCTCCGCTGAGCACACCCCCACGCCCAAGGTGCAGGGTGCTGCTCGCTTAAAGCGATAACAGGGGCTTCAGGTGGAAGATGAGCCTGACGCATGATTCAGACGAAATACAGAGGAAACAAATGGTACCTTCTCAGGACCAGTTATCGCATCTCTAGCTAGTCCCAAATTTAAAAGTCGCATTATTGTCATGCGTTATCTTTTTCTCGGCCTGTACACCTTGGGGTAACAGGGCACATTTATTTACAGGGCCCCTCTTGCAAATTTTGTAATGAGATCCATACACCAGCCCTTCTCTGGTGCGACTGAAATGCGGAGTTTCTCCACAACGGGCTGGAGGAGAGCCCAGCATAACACAGAAGTGTGACCTTCCAAGGGCAGAGTTCAGTACCAAGCTTGCACCTCCTTGTAGGGGTTACAGAGGGGCTTGGGAGGGTCACACTTAACACAACATGAGCGGAGTGATTTGGACAAGGGGCATGTGTGTCTTTATAATGTGAAATTAGCTTGTTTATCGCATGTTTGCACTTCTCACCATAATGTTAAGCTCAAAACATAAATTACCTGCAGACATTGATATCTGGTCCATTTGTTCTTAGTGTAATAAGGTGTGAATTGAGAAATAATGTAACGCCCAAGCCAACTGGAACCATCCGTAGGCCTTATATTTATAACGAACTCACATCCTGCTTGGGAGAAGAACCTAATCCATATGATGTCATTTGAGGATAAAATCGTTTACATACAGTACATTTCTCCATTTCTCTCTGTTGCCGTGAGAGTAAATGACTTGCAGAAATATCCTGCAAAGTAGTGTTTTGACATGGAATAAATTATGCCACAGGGATTGATGTTCGGTGGGGGCGGGGGGTAACCTGCTGTCACCATCATAATTATGTGCCCATTTGAAATTAATCCAAGGAACTACGATTTACATTTTGCCGCAAAACAGCACATACGCTAATCATATGCATTGCTGTGTAATTATTTTGGTTTGTTAAAGGCCATACAATTGCATGCAGATTAGCTTCTGTAGGTAAGAATACTTGTAAAATCATCCAGCAGTCGTCTGAAATCACAAGTCTGCATTGTTGTTTGTGCTCTAATTGCAGTTTAATTAATGCAGCCACGCAGTATTAAACTTCAGGATGTCTGAAACTTTGGATGGATTTGCAAATAAACCATGTCTGATGCCTTTTCAGTGTCTACAGTGCTGGGAGTAATAGAAGAGACAGGATACAATTAATCATGTCGAGGAGCCTCTCTCACATTGAGTGCAAGTGATTAAACATTAAGTATATTGCTCGTTCTTGCATCAAACTTTTTTTGTTATATGTCAACACAGGGACACAAAATAAGCATGCGTCGACACGGAAAGTGCATGCTAGCAGCACAGACGGCGGATGGAATGTAACACGATTAATTATGCAAATGCATGATTGTTTGGGAGGTGCTTAATCTAAATGCGACCACATTCTTGAAAAAAAAACAAGTTCTCCCCAAGCATTGTAATTGCTGTGGGTCTGTCTTATGTTTGACAGATGTCTTTCAGATGTGGACTCCACACTTTTTCCCCAAATGTTTTGTCTCATTTCTCTCTGTGACAGACAATAATCTGTCTCTTCACCTCCAGACTGTACTCAGTTATGAGGGGGCGACACCAAGACATAAGAGAAACAGGACCCTGAAATGGGGCGGTGGGGGGGGACAGGAATGGTTCAATCAAGGTAGCAAGCTATGGTTTTTCCACAATGATTAAAGCATTTAAGTAGCCTGAGTCAGATACAGGATCACCTAATACCAATGACTAACGGTAATGACATAACGCTTAATGTGAATCACAATCAGTGGCTTGTGTTCGTATGTAAAGCAGGATTCATAAGATCTCCTTAAACTACCTATTATCATCACCTCAGATCGCTGTGCAAACATCCCCAGATTTATCACCTTGGAAACTGAATTACAAAAAAAAAAAAAATACTGCCCAAAAAAGAAAGAAAAAAAATCCCACAGAAATGAATTACTCCTTCCTTTTTTCAGATGTAAAAGTTCACTCTTTTCTGCATTGTATAGCGCGCACTTTCATGCCATATCCAACTTGTGGGTTTGCAGTGTGTCCTGAGACAGTGCACTCACTGTATTAGTCACCAAGGCAACTGATGCCCGCGAGGAGGCCTTGACAGACCCTCAACCGACCTATCCTTCTAAAACATTCCGCGCATTGTCAACTGCAGACTCCTGAGAATCTTCTGCCTTGATGACTTTTCATTTTTTCTTTTACAGTTGTAAAAGGCATTTAAACATTTCAGGAGAACAGAGACCTATCAACCTTTCTGCACTTTCTCTGTGTGTGCGCTCATTTCAAACCTAAGGCGGTCATGGCCGTCGTCTGCTTTGGGGAGGTAATTTCTGGGCGGTTAGCAATGACTGCCGTTTTGTTTCTGTCCTCTGCCAGGTGGTGCTGCCCGCCGTGTTTGTGTGCCTCTCTCTCATCTTCTCGCTCATCGTCCCCCCCTTCATGGAGTACCCAAGCCTGGAGCTACATCCATGGATTTACGGAGTGCCACAGAACACCTTCTACAGGTAAGGAGCTGACCACACGGGCGCCGCTGCACCACTCACCGCCGTTTGCTTTTGAGGCGGGCATACTTCAGCTATGAATGCGTCAGCTTTCATTTACACCTGCTCTTATTCTCCTAACAGCTACCCAGCATGCTTTGGGCTTCTTTGTCTGTCAATGCTGGGACAGATTGTCAGGTTTTCAGGGCGAGAGCTTGCAGCATTCCTGGGGTGACTAAGTCAGCGGCCACGTTGCGATGTGCAGTGGTGCAGAGCTTCTTCAGTGTCGTCTCCACTTCCTGTAGCACCTCCTGTAATAGTTCAGGTTTTTAATTGGGGATCACTTCAATTAGCGTGCTTAATTCTTGCAGTCTAATTTCAGAAGACTTGCAGTTTTGTCTATTTTTCCCCCATTTCACACTGCAAAATATGGCCTGTTAAGCCAGTCACAGACATCTTCTGATTCATCCTGATATGAACTTATATACTGTTTACACCTAATCTCTATAGGTACTCCCAAAAGACCCGTGTATCGTGATGCTGTTTGTAGGAGATCCCAGATGAAGTGAAAGCTGCTCTCAAGGGGGACAAAACTCATAACTGGCACAAGTCAAAGATCCGGCTCTGGAATTGAGTCTCTGGTGTTTCTTTTTTTTTTACATCTGGATGACAAAGGGAGCAGTGTCTCCTGATGAATGGCTCAAATAAAAATCATGTGGCGCACACTCCATCAAAAGCAGAGCCGGCAACGGTATCTGACAATAGTTCCCTCACATCTGCAGTAACATCAGCAGTTTCATATATATATTCTTCAGGAAATATTTTTCAGGACAAGCTGACTTTTCTCTGTCAGATCGATAAGTTGAAAATGGATTTGATTGTGTCCTCCCAAACTGATGTAAATATGTGGTATTTAAAAAGCCTTTGTGTCTGTTCCACGCGAATATGTTTTATTATTGTAATACAGAAGTCAGTTAATGTTCCTAATTCTCCAAAAATTGTGACACATTAATACTGTCTTTCATAAGCAGTGTGGTAGTTTCATTCATGAGCGCTTGGTGTTGTTCTTACCATGGTATAAAACTTCCTTCTTTACCTTTTTTTCTTATCATGAGAGTAACCATCGAAGTTCCCAAGTGTCTTTTTAAGTCATCGATGACTTGTGGCTCATGCCGGCATATTGACAGCTGGTTACCCCGCATTCCTTCTCTGCCATTCGGACTCTCTGTTCCTTCATCTGCTCCTCTTCAGACACGTCACCACTCGACTACCGTTGCTGAATAATTTAGACGTAACTGTAGACTGCAGGTGACTTGTGAATCATATATATTTTATTTTTTTGCATTTTAACTTCACTGGAATAAAATATATGATTTCCCTGACATTCCATCTGAATTCATCAGAAGCAGATAAATGGATCATAACACACGGGAATTTACAAATGCCATTTAGGAAGGTTTTAACCAGAGCCGTGGAAGCAGGGCTGTGTTGCTGCTTACTGAACTACTTATACGTCAGTGACAGTCAGGGACTCAGTTGTCATGGGATGCACATGGATGCCATCGCCCTGTGGGGGAAAAAAAATGAGAAAAACATTCCCCTTTGAAAATATACTACCCTCCTTCACCATCCCCGTGAATTGTTCAGTGTAATGCCGCTCACATAAAGTGAATCTGCCAGCTATATCAGGGGTACTCAACTAGCAGCAAATTTTATTGTGGGGGATGCCCCCCCTCCGCCAAATTTTATCATTGTAGCCCCTACCCTATCCACCTATCCGCCATCCCCATTGAAACATTGAAACTTGATCACTGTTTACAGTCCTAAATTGTCGGACGTAACAAACCGAGAAGATGAACGATGGTCCCGTCTGCTTGTTTCGGAGAAAACCGTCTTTTATTCTCCTGGTGAGCGGCAGCCAGTCGGCACTTTGTGGTGAAGGTGAAAAGGACACGGAGGGGGCGGGCGGCACGGCCGCGGGGGCCTCGCCCTGGGCAGGGTGGCCTTTTCTCGCCCGCTCCCGTCTCTCTCTCTCCCGCGGTGCCGGCGCGTCCGACAGCGCGTGCCAGGGGCACAGCGTGCGCCGGCCTGCAGAGGCGACGCCGGGAGGATAAATGGCCTCTTTGTGCTGTGGCTTTGCTTGCCTGTGGGGGGCGATGCTCTTTGGCAGGGCTTCTCAGCGGCTTTGGCACGGTGACGTGTGCCTGGAAGAAACTCCCATTGTTTCTTGGTATGTAATGTGCTATAATTAACACCCTTAACCCTTGATTTTGAAAAAAACTAAACGTATCCAAACACTCATATGAGCTGCCGTTATAACAAATATATTCTTAATTGAAATAGTCAGTGATTGGTCCATGCAATACATTCATGTTTATAGAGGCTTTGGAAGCTCTGTTTTGGCCAGCATGTGGCTGATTTTTCTATGATTTTCACATGCGATGCACGTGGGGTGAAACTACATAGTTACCAGTTACCTGGCTCTTAAATCTTGCATAAACGTGAAAGACAGCGTGTAAAAGCAACTTCTAGCCCTGGGGGATTTTGCTTTCCTCCTATTGGGCAAATTGTTTGGATAACACGCTGCTGCGAATGAGCGCAACCTGTTCACAATGGAAACGTGAGGATCTGTGAATGTGTCACTATCCTTAAGTCCCTGAAATGAGCATTGTATAACAGAGGTACTGTTTTACTGTATTTACTGTATTACTAAGGGACAAGCAGGGGTAAATGTTGTATCTATTTTAATTAAGTTGATAAAGTTCCAGTTTAGTTGTGTACACAGATGGAATAAGATGAAATTGGGCTTTATATAGGTCTGCACACACATTCATATGCATACTTATGAGCCCCCTAGATCAGTGTTTCCCCATCCGGTCCTCGGGGACCCACAGTTGGTCCGTGTTTTTACTCTCTCTGAGCTCCCTGCCAGACAGTCCACATTTTTGCTCCTTCCCAGCTGCCAGTAGGGACGGAGTAAAAATGTGGACTGTCTGTGGGTCCCCAAGGACTGGATTGGGAAACATTGCCCTAGATAATGAACAAATTATATGAAGTCATTGTGTAGGGGTTTTAACCAATTTGTTGTCCAACATCAAAGAAGTCTCTGCATTATTAAACAAGTTAAAAACTTGTTAGAATTACACCTGCTGGTTAATTACTGTCTGCCATTTGGCATGAAGGATTAGGCTTTGACTAGTAGAGTCCAGCCTCTGAGCTGATGTTCTGAAAGGAAAGAATTATGCTTGGCTGACTGCAACAAACAGATCTCTGATCGATCAGTACTCCTGATTAAATGCATTGTCCTTGTGGCGATGAATGTGTTTTCAGAGTGCTATTTAGAAGTTGACTTCTAATGTCCCAGGGAGCACTATGACTGGAGAATATCAGGATAAAGCATAATTGAAAGTTATAGTTCTCAAATGAGGATTTGATCCAAGCTAACCAATGGAGCATGACTTTCCTGACCATGCTACAGTTTAGTGTAAAAACAGTACCCACACCCAGTATCAGCTTTTTAATTTAACCGAATTGAAGATACACTCACTATTATGATGCCACTGTTCCATTCTGGAATGTGGGGCTGGCTACCACAGTGACCACCTGGTGAATGCCATGGATGGAACACTTGTGAAAATAATATTTTTAAGCAGTCTGTTGTGTGAACTGTTACTAACTAAGCCATTATTGGAGGACCAGATTTTTCAGTGTGAATAATTTGCCAGTCTAATCTGTAAACTGGAACATTTTTGGATATTTTGGCCTAAATCTTGCAGTTTTTCCAGTAGCTGGACAATCTGGTGTGTTTCTGAGACATGGTTTTTGTCCACAGTTAAAACGCTAGACTGCTGATTAGGCCGCCTGTAATTCACCCATATCTTGTTACAGCAATGATGCCCCAGACCATTTGGAAGCCTCTCGTATGGTAGATTCCCTGGTGAATACCCCAGGATTTGGGACCCGCTGCATGAAAAATGACCCCCTGCCGTGAGTATACTGTAGTAAGCAGTCCATCTCCAGGACTCTTCTCTGCATCCTTCAGGTAGCCACAACCGGCTGTAGGTAATCAAAAACCCATCTAGGCAATCAAACCCTTGTCTTTTAAGTCAGTTTTGTTCTGTTTATTGACCAGAAAGTGACCACATTGTGGCCATTTTATATTTTAATGTTGGTATGTTATATAAGCTACTGTCAAAGTAACCTGATTTTTCTTCTTAGGAGACCCTCTTTGGTAAAAAGGGAAAAATCTTTTAAAAAATGCATTTAAAGTCAGAGAATCCCAGCTCACGCGTGATGGCAGATCTTACATTGTGCTGTCTTGGTACTGTCAGGCTTCATTTGAAATAATCTGTTTCATCAGGGTTTTTCCTCAGCAGATATAGTCACCATACCTGGGCCCTCTTTCAGTAATTTCAGTAATTGCCTCAATCCATTCATCATCCACACTCTGATTATATGGAATAATATGCATAATATTTAGGTGTGTGAAAGTGGATTTAGTGTGTCCAGATTTGCATGTCTTTATTTTGCGCACTTTTCCATATGCAAAAGGACATCAGTGCTTTCATGTTCTAGCATCTCTTTGATGTTTTTTTAGCATTTGAGTTATCTAAAGCAGTGTTTCCCAATCCAGTCCATTGGGGACCCACAGGCAGTCCACATTTTTGCTCCCTCCCAGGCAGGAGCAAAAACATGAACGGGCTGTGGGTCTGGGTTGGGAAACACTGCTCTAGAGGCTTTTCAGAATATGCAGGGGTAACAGGAAGTTTCATCAAGGAATCTTATTTACCTGGGGTGTATAAATGTGTAACATGTGAGGCCCACAGATGTTATTACTGTTTTTTTGGAAAGGAAGGCTCACCATAAGGCATATTTAGAACATGGAGGGGGGCAAGGTCAAGGTTATTGGTCCAAAATAATAGCCTTTATTACTGAATTTGCAGATTGATGTTACTATGTTACATTTTTACAAGATCCTTTTGTACAAAGTGAGGCTGATAATACACTGCAACATACAGCTGGCAACATACAGTTGGCTTAGGGGGTGGGACAGGACCTAGATAGGTGACATTTGGGGGTGCCAGTGAAGAGAGACAAGGAGAGGTGCAAAAGAACATTTCAGCTGATTGAATACCAAACGTGCTTCTACACTTTGAAGTGCAGTTGTTTTATAGCACTTGCTGGCAGGCCTGTCAGTAAAGAGTTACAGTAGTCTTGTCATGAGATGACATTTTTCTGGACTAGAAGCTGGGCTGCATATTCAGATAAATGAGGTCTGATCCACCAGATTATTGCTTAAGTAAATCTCCAACAACAGGAGATACTGCATGTCCCTAGCAGACCTTGATGGAGACAACACCCAGGATCGAAGCTGTACAGTGATGTTAACGAATGTTAAGGTTGGCTGGGAAGACAAGAAGCTTCAAAGTCGTTTTTGAAGGGTTCAGCTAGAGGTGACAATTCCTTATCCAGGATGCAATGTCAGCATGGCACTCAGAAATCCAAGCCCAGACTGTGGAGTCCTCTGAAAGGAAGCTCAGCTGGTCTTGGATGTCATCTCAATATTAGCAGTAGAAGTTATGTCACTGGATTATCTTATCTAAAAAAGGCAATGTACAAGGCAAGATGGGGACCAAGAACCAAAACTTGGGGCACGTCAGTTGTTACCTGATGAATCTTAGACCTCTGCACCTCAAGACTCTTAAATAGGTAAGAGTTCATCTAAGAAGCATCTTTGAGCAGCCCCTGTGATGCCAAGTAGAGAGAGTTTTTACAGGAGGATCTGCTGGTTCATCTTGTTGAGGATTGAAGATTGCATTGGATCCACAACAGTCAGTATGGCAGAAAAATATTCTGCATGAGTAAGTTGGAAACTCGATTGAGGGTGAAGGTGAAGAATATGTCTCGTGTATCTGGGGTGGTATCATAGTAGTTAGAAGGGAAAGTGATTGACAGCCTACCAGATCATCAGGGTCGATTTCCTACATTTACACTCAGCACTCCTCTGCTTTGTCTGTTGCTTACAAATGGCACCAGACTGGAGGGTAGCAAGCGAGTATACTGGTCTTGAGGAGAGGAGACATAGGGGTAGGGTAATGTGCGTCAGAGGCCTCATTTTCATCAGGTGAGCAGAGCGGATCAGGAGAGGGAAAGGCAGAAGAGACAGAAGCATGTCGGAAGGTGAATTCCAGAGAATAGGGACGTGAAGACAAATTGAATAAAGTGATCAGGTGCATGCAAAAGGGTGATATGTAGTCGGTCTGTGATACTCTTATGTGTCAAGATGAAGTCTAATTTGTTTCTGGCCCCGTGAGTCAGTGGACTGCAGAACCGTATTTGGTTAAATGAGGTCAGGAGATTAAGGAAGTCACCTGGCCTGTGCTTTATCGAGGTGGATGTTCAGGTCGGCAAGGATGACAAGTGGCATATCATCATCACAGACAACTGGAATCTACTGGAAGCCCATGATGAAAGAGATGGATGGAAGTGTTTTGGCAGGGCACAGAGATACTTAGTTGAGCAAGGCCACATTTGGGGGACTCATACGGACTAACTGGTCTTATCACAAGCAGGATCTTCACACAGGAACTGATGCTTCAGCACTATTGGTTACTGATAAACTTGGCCGAATAGTACCGGTGCTAACTGCTAGTGTCATAAGCAAATCTCTCAAATTTCTTAACTCCTCACAAATCACTAGAAACAAGGGAAGTCACCTACTAGCTGATAAGATCATAAGGCCTGTTGTTTAACCAGCAGAACTTCTCCGGCCTTATAAAGCCATGTAGTTACCTGCTATGCTTCCTGTTGCTCCTGGACATTTAGGAGAAGCTGTATTTTAATGAGAGGAGCTTGGTGTCAGAAAAGTTCTTGTTTTTTGTGCATATTTTTCCTCTAGGAAACTGCCCTGTTCCTCCAATGGATCAGACTGGTTCACCCCACCTGTGCCCCCGTCAGTCTCAGAAATCTTCGCCAATGGCAACTGGTCGATGTCCAACCCCTCCCCCCCATGTCAGTGCAGCACCCCGAGCAGAACAATCATGCTGCCAGACTGCCCTCCAGGAGCCGGCGGTCTGCCCCCGCCTCAGGTAAATTCACTTACAGCCCTCAGTACTCAGCTGCTCTGTGTGATGTCATTTAGTCAGAAAGTCGGTGCTTTTATGCAAACCCCTTCACAAAGCTGCCTTTTTCCCCTCCAAACAGCTTTGTATCCATCACTCAATGGTGTAGATTTCAATTAAGCTTAAACATCCTGCATAAAAATACAACCATGGCAGCTGCAGGTGCTTTTGACTCATGTGCATTTTCTTGGTCTTTCTGCCTGTAGGCCTTCTCCTGTAAACCTGTGTCAGATGATTTATGGATATTTCCAATAAGGCACGGGAATTGGTTAAGTGCTATCTGTTTGTTGTATTTAACTTCATCTTCCATCCAGCCTACCATTTGTCGGCCAAAGCCATTTGCTAACTCCATAAGCAGTGGTTGAGATGCTGCAGCTTGACCTATGTGTTTAGAGCGCGGTTTTTAAACAAACGCTAATCAAAGTTCTGCTTGTACTGCATGCAGACGGGTAGCCCGCCGCTCTGCACCAGCGCACGCTCAGAGCTGCGTGTGGAGTGTGGGATTGGGCGTGCCTGGGGTGCGAATTGGGCGCCTTCCAAGCCATCACTTTAACAACATACACAGCTTGAGGGCCAGCGTGGAGGCTCAGGTATTACTCTGCTGCGATCAATAAGAAGGAAGGCCACAGCCCCTGTCTCTGTCCTTCATTCTCAGCATTGGCAACTGGAGACTTCAGCTACAAATCCATCCCCTCCATTTAGTATTTATAATACTATACGAAATTTATGGGCCAAACTCTTCATACATTTGGTTTTACCTGAAGCTACAAGTCTGCTTCTTTTTTTCTTGTTTCATTCCTCTGGACTCAGCAAATGACCTACAAGTATGAAGATGATTCAGAGTCGAGCAGGAAGAAAAACATACTTAATGAGATCAAAGGCTACCTAATTGTGTAAAGCTTATAGATTTGGTGATGGGGGGGCACGTCTACTTTGAACCCACGGTTGTGCTGTGATTCAGTTCTTCCAAAACTGGCTGACTGGATGCTTCGGCTGACTACAGAAAATCGAAATCCGGAGCTCCACAATAACATCTGCATCAGCATTATTTCATAAAAGAGACTTAACTGAATATGACCAAAGCAAAATTTATTTATTTGGTTGGACTATGTTTTGATCTGATTGGATCTTCATCCATTCTGTCTGTTGGGATAAAAAAGCTGTTTCCTCTACTCAGTAGCTTGTGAGACTTTCACTTACATAACATTTTTATGAGGGCAGAAAGAAAAATAATTATTTCAGAGAGATAACCAATCAGATAGTAGAGCAGGTGGGTCCGAGCAACTAGCGGAGGCAGGAGCAAGGGATCTGATTGGTTGGACCCTCCTCCTCTAGTTGTTTGGACCCACCTCCTCTACAATATGATTAGTTATCTCTCTGAACCAATCATTAATGTGTTCTGCCCTCAGGACATTTTTGTGTAAGTAAAACTCCTATGAACTACTCAACAGATCTGTGTGCATGTCTCCACTGTCTAACCAATAGCACTGCTACCTCCCTTTGAAGGACCCATTTTTACTGTTGGTCTGTGTTTGGATGTGCATTTTATATATATATATATATATATATATATATATATATACAGTATATATACAGTATATATACAGTATATATATATATATATATATATATATATATATATATCTACTCACAGCCATTCAATTATGCAAT
>JAODJU010000014.1:11641041-11653232 GCA_026776725.1 Gnathonemus echidnorhynchus
GGGGGGGGGGGGGGGGGGGGGGGGGGGGGGGTTGCCATAACTATTGGTACAGTGTAAATCCTTCGGTGGGTTGGCTGTTGTATATGACTTTGACTCCCCATCTGTCCTCAGCTCATGCTGTGCCCAGCAGCTAAGTAACAATGAAACATAATTTGTCGGAGAGGCTTTACGTTGACCTTGCCTTTGGCTGACGGCAATACTGACATTTGGGACTTGCCTATGGCTTGCATTGAAAGAGACAGCGCTCCTACGGAATCGAATGTTAACTAGACAAGCTGGCTCTTTTACTTCCTCGCAACAGTGTGAGCACGTATACAAAGCACACAGGATCACACTCATGCTGCCCTTCGCACAAGCATCTGTCTGATGTGCCTCTTTGGATGACACTGAACGTGACAGGTGGAGAAACATTGTTTCATAGTCTCATTACAGCTTCCTGCAGTGCGAAAGGATACATATAGCATTGCCATAAGGCTGGGTTGGTACGAGATTCAAAAACAATGTCACCTACACTCAGTTTATGGTGTTCCTTTCTATGATAATACTCTGTATAGGATATTTCATCAAGTATTGTTTTCTTTCTCTTTTTCTCCAGTGGGGAGGTAGCAAATAATGTGGACTGTCTGGGAAGGAGATGGGAGGGAGGTAAAGTGTGGATGTTTGGTGGGGAGCTGGGAGGAAGCAAAAACACAAACTATCTGATAGAGCGCCCAGAGGAAGCAAAAATGCGTACTGTCTGGTGGGGAGTTGGGAGGAAGTAAATATGTGGACTGTCTGATTGGGAGCTGAGAGGGAGCAAAATTTTGAACTGGCTGGCAGGGAGCTGGGGGGGGGAGTGAAAATTTGGACTGTCTGGCAGGGAGTTGGGAGGGAGCAAAAACATGGACTATCTTGGGGTCCCCAAGGATTGGGTTGGGAAACATTGATGTAAAGGACGTCTACTCTTCACTCCTCCTTTTCTTCCCTTTTTCTCCTCTTCTCCCCTTGCTCCTTTTTTTCTCTCTCCTGGCCTTGGAAGGATTTATTGATTTATAGAGACACACCAGTAAACCCTTGAGGAAGCCATGCTATTACATATGTGGTGGAATTTTTTAATTATTTTTTTTCACCGTGGAAATCCTGTGTACGTAACTAATTGGAATAATGTGGGAGGCAGCCAAAGTAATTAAACACATGCTGCTTCTTAATGCAGAGCAATGCTAATTATGCAAAGGAAAGAAATCCCTTCTGTGGCTCTTGAGGTTCACAAACCACAGATGGATTCTTGTTCTGGACCGGCTAGCCGTTGACCCATTGTCCTGAAGCCAAGCAACCCCGATGATGAAATTCTTGGAATGGTTTTTACCATTTGCCAAGTGAAGGCCTTTGGTGCGTCTCAAGGCTGTGTAAACAAATTATATCTTGAATATGTATTCCTGACATTTGTTTGATCACAAAAGAAGTTACTGGATTCTTCAGTCTGAAAAAAGGAATTAATTACCACATTCTTGGTTTGCATATATCCATTTCATTACAGGATGACAAATAGAAAACGTTCAAACACAGTTAATCAGCAGTGGGCACTCTCCAAACATTTTTCCCAGCCTGCTATATTTGCTTATAGCTACTGCAATAATCCTAGAAGCGAGTGAGACTGACAGAGTGATGGCTT
The DNA here is from genome assembly GCA_026776725.1 of Gnathonemus echidnorhynchus. Classification (NCBI taxonomy): domain Eukaryota; kingdom Metazoa; phylum Chordata; class Actinopteri; order Osteoglossiformes; family Mormyridae; genus Gnathonemus; species Gnathonemus echidnorhynchus. The sequence goes on from JAODJU010000014.1 coordinate 11,642,693, forward strand.
GGATTGGCTGGGTTCTGGCCCCTAATAAATAGCTTTCATTAAGCTTGCTGGAAAGAATTCTAATCATCGTCAGGGAGAATCTTCAGAATGAGCCTCAATGGGGTGTCATGTTTGCAGAGAATGCCCACAACTGTGCTACATTCCCTAATTATGTGTTGGAAGGTGTCTATTTATGCTGGGCAGCCCTAATTAAAGGTCTTTGACACTGTCGCCTTGAGCTGGTTGGAAATGAGACTCTAAACGCAGGCATTCCTAATTGACAATTACACCCAGATATCTGTTGTGTTCTAAGGTCGTGTATATCCATCGTGGCTATTGTTAATGCGTGCGAGCATCACCGAAAGTCGCATCTGGTTTATTAAAGCTTGTGTCAGGCGTAGAGCATGGTTTTGATGAATGAAAGGGAACAGCAGCCGTACGTGACGTTTACCGAAGGATTTGAGGAGGAAAACGTCCTTAATATCCTATTTGTGGCATGGACACGTAGAGCATGCAGAATGCAGTCTGATTCTGACTTATCTGCTAACCCTTTGCTTCAGAAATTAGCAGTTAGTTAATCATGCGCCTCGTGCCCGTAGCTTCTGGGATAGGCTCCGGACCCCCCGCGACCCAGTAGGATAAGCGGGTTGGAAAATGGATGGATGGCTGGATAGTTAATCATGCTTGTCAAAATAAATAATATTATATTGATTTAGGCTTTAAAAATGTAGCAGTTATAGGAAATGACTTTGCATGTTCTTAGTTATTTTTTGATGCATTTTGTGAGTTTGAGGTATTATTTTTGCATTTCTGATGCCTCCCCTCAATCCCATTTCCCCCCAGAGGCTACAGAACACTACTGATACCCTTCAGAACTTGACCGGGATGAACATGACTGACTTTCTGCTGAAGACCTATGAGAAATCTGGAAAAATAAGGTACTTTGATGTAGCAAATGAAAGGCTGCTTCTGTATGCACCATTTTTTCGAAGGGAATTGCTATATTTTACATTTTATTTTATTGTATTATCTGCCTCACTTGCTCGTCACTTTTGAGAAACACATCTACTAAAAAAATGCATATATCCACATACATAGTTTTATGCTCAATCATTTATAGCTTGGTATTTTACTATTATTTAAATTTATTACCTTTCTGAAAGAATTAGATTGACAGTTTATTCAGGAGTTCAACTTCAGCTTCTCTCTACGGTGCATGTGAGTATTAAATTGTATTGTGATTATTATTTACTTGAGTATTATACTTACTTACTTTGCCATTTGTCCCTTTCAAGGTATGGGGGAATTTCAGTCGGTGGTGTCAACTCGCAGGTCCAGATGAATGAAACAGAGATTGGCATGGCTCTAAGACGGCTGGGCAATGTTTTTAATTCCCAGTCTCTGGTAAGGATCTGGGGTTTAAGGGGTGGCATTTGCATGTCCTTTTATGCACACTTGGGCAAAGAATGAGATTTGATAACAAAGAGATGTGTTTTGGTCATCTCACAGAAAAGCATAATTGTTTATGACTATGTTTTTTGTGTGTTGCTATGTGCTTCTGTTGGTTTAAGATTACATAATAATCACTGCAGGACAGACATGCTATCTATATATTTTAACGTATCTGAGATGTGGGCTTCAGACCATATGGTACATAAATAGCTCCACCCCACACGTACCTTGGATACATTGTCTCAAAGGATGAGCTCAGATGTACTTCAGTCATCACGAGGCTGCTGATGTATTGCTAAAAGCCAAGAGTTTCAGTGTTTCACTCCTGCTTGCTCATTATTGGGTGCTTTCAAAGAGACCCATCTTCTTCGGGATCTCCTTGGAAGACATCCGATGCATATGACCTTGGCAAAGGAGCATGCATTCAACTTTTGATTGGGTGCTTTTTTTCATCCACTTAAGAGCCATATTTTAGCTCATAAGAATGAACAGGACAGAGAAATCTGTGCAGCCATGCTCATGACATAACAATAATAATTGTATATATCTTGGCCACGTTTTATTTATTCATTCCCTCGTTTTAGTTAAATTGTGGCCATGTTTTACTTATTTGTTCCCATGATATTTTAAAACGTGGCTACAATATATTTAATTTTTATTGTTATGTCATGAACGGAGCTGGGTAGAAATGCCTTCACACATGGGAAGATCCAAAGCGGTCGAGATAGCATCATCTCCGCCTGCCACAGTTCAAAACCCAATCGATATTTTTGGAGACACTTAGGTCTGTGTGTCAAATATTCACTTGGCAAAATAAGGTGTCTAGTTAACTTATGTCAATATGAATTCAGCCTGTTTTTGTTATAAATCATCATTCTTAGTCTTATTTTTATCTCTACTAAAATTTTATTTTTTATTCCATCTGTCCCTAGCACATAAGATTCCGTTAAATGTATCAAATTGACCCGATACTTCTTACAGACTACTCTACACAAGAGAATACCTTCCACGATCAGGTTTATAGATGGACGAAATAAATTAGGGAAGAAAGTGCACTTTTCCCCGAACATAGCAAGAGACCGGTTCCCTCTGGGGCCTTTAAGAAAAACTGAGAAGCCATTGTAGACAGTTTAAGTTGTCTGAAGTCACTCAGCCTAACATTAAAGATTACACAAGGAAAAAAAAAAGCAAAAAAAAAAAAAGCATGTCTTTTTGGACGAAATAACCCTCGCTTAAAGTGTTCTGTCAAGAGGCAGCAGGTCCCAGGCGCTTATCGATTTTCGGTGCGTTTCTCCTACTTCCTTGTTCGCAGGTCGTTTGGCCTTGTCCTTGAGGAGGGAGAATACTTCAGGGAATGGATTAGATTCTGTAAATGCCCTCCGTAGTTTTTTTTTCCCTTAAAAGCATGTTGAGCGTATAAATAAATGTGAGGTAACAGATAATTCCGGTGCAGAGATGGCGGCTTCACTGAGCCTCATGTGTGGAGAGCACAAGCTGGATACACAGAAAGGGCTTATTATTGACCTTAGATGGACGATGATGGAACTAGACTGCCTGCTTTTACATGACACATTGGACTGAAATCACACATGGTGAATTTCAGGAAGGTGCCAGGCATTTACACTGGCTAAATGTCCACATGTACAGGACTGGGAAGTAGATTGTTAACCACAATAACTCAATTTGATTCCAATACATGAAATGAACTAACAAACTAATAAAATTACATTTTTCTAGTGACTTTTTGTTAAAAGTGATTGATTGTCATTGCTGATACACTGCAGCAGGCAGCACTGAAATTCTCCTCTGCATTTAACTCATATGTGACGGCACTTTACTATGCATACCTCAGTGTTACTTTGTGGTCGGGGATTGCAACCAGCAACCTTTTAATCACAAGTGTGCTTCCCTAACCAATTGGCCACCACTGCCAAATAAAGCTAAGGCTCCAGCGAAATTGGCACTGATGACCCCTAGTGTACAAGGCCAGTGCACTAACCCCTGAGCAACAGAACCACTGTTTGCATGCTAAAGACTATAGATGCTGAAGTGTCTTTCCATTCAGACATACTGCAGACCTTAAATCAAACCAAAACTCCTTATTTGAGCTGCTAAAAATACGACAAAATAAAGTTGGTATAATATATTGCAGCCAAAAATACCCTCTCCATCTTGCCTATTCCTAAAGGTTAGGCCTACCCACAGACCCTTGTCCCATGTCCCTGCCCACACCTCTGGCTACCCATTATTTTATAGTCCACAACTGATTGTGGCTAACAGTCACATCCACAAATAATATTCATAAACGACTATCAATATGATTGATCCACCCTCATGATATACTCTATGCTATCCTTGGATCTAAATGACTGGGATATGGTTTGACTTTTTTTCATGGTCCTAACGTAATGACTGGTTTTCTCAGTAACCTAATAGATAACTAGTAGACAACAAAGAGATTAATTGGCCTGGCAAAGGCTGTCTCAGTTTTTGTGCAAAGCTAAGCTCATTTTGATGGCGACAGCATCATTTGTCCACAAAGTCTTAGCAAAACAGACAACTACTAAATTCTTTGGTTATATATTTTTTGTAATTATTCTGTTTTTCTCGTGTGTTCACACCTAAAACTAGTCCACTAGTCTATGTACTCAGTGTCACACTATGTAGTGACGGCTCAAAGATTAACCTCTCACTTCTTCATGTTTTGCATTTCAGGAAAGAGATGTGTTTTTCCAAGTGTGACCGATTAAAAATCTGTTGCTTTTCATCTCTTCTTAGGGAAATGAAATTGATCACATTCTTCAGAAGGCAGGAACCTTCTTGAAACAACTTGGGACAAAGGATAACGTCAAGGTATCAACAAAAACCAGGCTTGCACAGGGGCTTGCATGCATTTCAGTGGCCTTAAAACAAGGCTGGGCAATCTTATCCAGAAAGGGCCACTATGTATGCGGGTTTTCGCTGCTCCCAAATTAAATTACTAATTAGAGGACTGATTGGCGGAAGAATCCACACCTGGGTTTCAACAGCTGACCTAAAACCCAAAAACCTGTATACGCACTGGCCCACCCCTGCCTTAAAATGTTCCAGCTAAGGACTTGCTTTGGCAGGGATATTACATACAATTCTAACACCTCTCATTCTGCCATTCATGCATGTCGCATTCATCATTATCTAATGCTTGTTAGCACATGCTTCAAATAGTGGTTTCCTCTGTTCGTGTGCTGAAATTGTTTTTTCTTTCCAAGCATATGCAATATGCGATGAGGATAGTGGTGTGGGGAAGCCCACATTCTTCACTCTATATGTCATTTGAGCATGCCAGCCACATCACAAGGATGTGTACAATGAGGCTTTGCTTCTGTGTCTGGGCTGGAAGGGTATTATGAGGGTCATTTTCCGTTGAGGTTCTCCTGCACCACATTTTTTCATACTACAGTGCTCGGAGTGGTGGTGCCCCAGCCAACAGGGAACATTCCCAGAATTTTAGCCAACGGTATTTGAAGATCTTCTCAAAGTTGTCAGAGAATATTGTTACTATAATAACAATAGTGATAGATACTATATTGATCCCTGTGGGGAAATTCTCTTTACTCCTCAACCAACTTGCTCTCTATAGGTGAGAGCAAGCTGGCCTTGAAGGGCAACTACTGGTTATGGCACCCAGGGAGCTGGAGGTTAAGGGCCTTACAGACCCTCAGACATTAAAGCTAGGCTTGACCTGGTAACCTTCACAAACATTAAGGGAACGTTATTTCCTCATTTTATATTTTAACAAAGGTTTTCTCAATGTCAGCACAATAACATTACCTGAACATCTTTTAACGTTGCAATGGCAGCTGTAGTAGTGGGATAATGTTCTGGGAACATCCTGAAAGCTGAACACTTTGAAAGATTCCATACCTTAATTGTATGACAACAATAAGGGGCTTTAACTACTTTTTGGAAACACTGGGAACAATAAGCCAGTCGTCTTTGTTGAGATTGAGGTATCTTATTTGCTCCATTTCTAAGGTTGTAAGAGTTCCTGTCCTAGGAGGGAGCTTTTGATTAACGAAAAATAACAAAAATCTTCCTATACCAGCCTTTTGAGACCCTTTTAACGAATCGAGATTACCGACATGCACCTTTTTTGTCTTCCAGGTGTGGTTCTACAACCAGGGCTGGCATTCCATGGTGTCTTTCATCAACGTGGCCAACAATGGCATCTTGCGGGGCAACCTGGATCAGAAGCGGCAGAACCCCAGAGAGTATGGGATCTCTGTCTTCAACCACCCCCTCAACTTGACCAAGGAGCAGCTCTCGTTTGTCGCTATGTAAGTGGACATGGAGAGAGGGAATGAGAGGAGAGAGACAGAGAGAGGGAAATCGGATTGGGATACATGAGGGAGGGGGGAAAGGGGGGAGGGAGATGGGTGGGAATGGGAAAGAGTTAATGAGAGAGCCTTAGTATCAAGGGAGCGAGGGGAGAATGGGGTACAAAATATGAGATTTATTTTTTAATAAAATATTCATATTTGTATTTGACTTGTATAAAATATCTTTTAGTTCTTTTGGGTTTTTCCAATATTTTGATTTTCAGTTTTCTTAATGCTCCCTGATAAAGCTAAATTATTGTTAATTTATGACTGACTATATGTTTAAATTCAGCTGTACTGGCAGGATTTCACATGTTTTGCAAGTGCACTTTAGGTGTGTACTTGTGTTGCCGGTGCGTGTGTGGTTGTGTGTGCGAGAAGTGCTGATCCGCTCGGGACCGGCTGACTTTAGCGTGTTGTGTCCTGTGCCACCCGTGGATTAGTGCCGGGAGCCAGTCCTGAGCCTCGGTGCTGCAAGGACGCCTCCTTTGCAGGCTGGCTCGTCGCAGGGCATGCCGAGCCAAGGAGGCTTAGTTTCCGGGGTGGGAGATGTGTTTCTGCCGTGTTCGAGGGAGATTGACAGCGATGATTCAGACACGACGGAGGACTTGTGGATAATTAATGCTGCCAGACAGCAGCCCCCCCATCCTCGTTTGAGCCTGCAGGCTCATCGCAATTTATTACTCATGATCTGTGGATTAATGTAGAGCTCCCCGGCCTGGGGAGATGAGCAGCGGGGAGGGGGTGAGAGACCCCACAGGAGATGAGACCTGGTCCTTCATCTCACGCTCCCGCTACCTCTGCTCTGTTTCTCCCAGGAGAGTTTGCTTTCCGCCCGATCCGTGGTCTCACTTATGGCGCTAATGAGCAGAGCCGGAGAGAGATGCGTCTCCTTTGTGTTGCTGGGCCCCCGATGGACGCTGCACACACAGGAGTGGCCTTCGTGACTTTTGGAAATCACATTCCTGCTTTACAACATTCCCAAATATAAATCAATGTGCACTCATACGCTTATTCACTTCTTCTGGTGTCCAGGGCACGTTCTGGCACACCAGTGAGATTTGAAAGCCTTATCACCTTTACCTGTGATAAACCTGTTTCCAGGCCAGAGAAGCCAAAGGTGTTTTTTAGTTTGTGTTTACAGATCCTTCAGCCACCTTAAAATTCTCTAGCAGTGACAGTTTCCTATAGCCCAGGGGTGGGCAATCTTACCCGCAAAGGGCCAGTGTGTATGCAGGTTTTTGGGATCACCTTCAGGTCAGCTGTTCAAACCCAGGTGTTGACAGGGAGTTGCAGCGAAAACCTGCATACACAGCCGCCCATTGCGGATAAGATTGCCCACCCCTGCTATAGGCAGTGTTGGGGAAGTCATTCACGAAAGTTATCCATTACAAACTTAGGTGGAAAGTTCAGGTCCAGAAAGTTCAAAACCAGTTGAGTACTCTGTGACTGTGGCTCTTTATACTCAGCTGGTTGGTTGAAACAAAACCTTGGCCTGTATTTGTACTTTCTGGACCTGAACGTTCCACCTCTGTCTGTAATGGATTACTTTTGTGAGTGACTTCCCCAACACTGCCTATAGAGACATTTCTCCTTAGTACTGAGGAACAAATTGGTACGTTAAGCACTTGGCTGTTATTCTGAAATCATCAGAAGTGTTATTACATTGACAATTGGAGGGGGGGTGGGGGAGGGGGGGGGCACTGTTTTTCACAGTCATTTTCTGATCCCCTACCTTCAAGGTTATCGTGCCAGTTATTTAGTTGTGCAGGCATGCCTTCGTCATGGTGAGCCTGTTTAAACAAACCTGCTGGAATCTGGTCCTGCATGCCGCGGTACTGATTTCATATTGATACGGCCTAATTGCATCCAGACTGAGCGGGTGAACACAGTGCCAGGTCCATGTTGGTGACTTATTTAATATGTTAATTACATCACCAGCCGTCTGGAGAGGGAGCGCTGGGTGCTTTGGATCGCAGCGGTGGGATGCTGAGGCCTCATTTCTCAGTTGATGCAGAGCGCTTAGTGAGCACGTCCTCGAACTAGAATAGCTATCGTTGCATTACACTCTTTGACTGTTGCTTTTAGTTTATGGTGAATATGGACTGTTGCGGACACCAGTGCAGTACAAGCAAGGGCATAACTTTAGGCTGAGCATTGTGGGGGTTGAGGTCTCCACTCATTTAAGGGGGTCCAGGGGGTTATATTGGCTGGTTTACAACCCCCCCCATCCTCCCATAATTTTCAAGGACCTGTTAAGGTTGAGAAATGGTTGTTGATTGGTAATGTGATTCAACTTTGATAATCCCTATAGAAGAAGGGATGGTGACTCAATGAGTTGTAGTGCAGCCTCACTGCAAGGTTGGGGATTTCATTTCCACCCCCAGCTCCCCTTGTGTTTGCATTACTTTTCTTCAGGTACTCTAGTTTACTCTCATCCTGAGACATGAGGTTGGGTGAAATGGTATCTCTAAGTTGCCTGCATGTGTCTGAGTGTGCTCAGTGATGGACTGGCTTCCTGTCCAGGGTGACCCTATACCAGATAAGTGTTTAAGGAAAATTGATGTCTAGTCCTTGAAAAATCATACGCTTGTCTCTCTGACATTTTTTGTTATAATTTTAATTATTGTTAGATGTAATCAATTAATCAATGTGCCAAACTGTTTGAGAAGACACACACGATGAAAAAAATGCACATTGAAATGGAGGTTTAAAGACACTGATGTGGTTAGGTATTTACTGCAGGACTGCCAGTGGTCATCTTGTTGGAAGTACCGTGCAGTGGAGTGCTGTGGAAGTTGTGGGAAACCAATGAATTTTAATTGTATACAGCTGAACCTCATCCTCCACATCAGAACTCATTATTCACTGTCTAATGGCTTGTAGCCGCTCGCAAGTTCAACCACATCAAGCCTTAGTGGGGGAGAAAGTGATTTTTAGCAGAACAGACCACTTCCTACTATATTCTGACCAAATGCTGAAGCTGGTTTGCCAACACACACATATGTGCTCCAAGTGCATGAGATGCTTTGCGGGGTTTGTATTGTATCGGCACCGAGGAAGCCTTCTGCTGGGCTTTTGTATGTGTGTGTTTCTTCTATAGTTTTTAGGCTGAGTTAGTGCTGATTCTTTAAAAGAGCTCCATGGCCATTTTTCATGCAGCTTTATGGTGTTGATCACCCAGAGGATCTTCATCTTCCCTACCCAGACTGCTTTGCCACTGAGGTCTGCTGACCACTATTCTGTTCAATGCAAGACTCAGTGTACAGTAACTGGCTGATTGTTACGAGTTTTTAATCCTGTGCTTAAAGAGTCTAATTATGGGCGGATATGCGCCTCTGTGGGTTAGTCCTCTGTACCTGTGATCTCCTGGGTGCTGATTTGAATCCTCTGTGTGTGTGTAAGAATAGGGGCATTGCCATTAAGGTCCTTAAATCTCCCAAAATGCTCCAGGAACTCTGGATAAATGACTGACTTACTCAGACCCCTCATCTCTATACGCTCTCACCTCTATATGTTTGTCTCAAGGAGAGCAAAATGGGATTTGAGAAAACTAAAGAATTCCAATTTACTTATATTTGTACAAAATGGTGAATGAAGTATTATTTCATTTCTTTCATCTCTTCCTCAATGAGGCCCATTTTTTCTCCTGAGTGTGTAGGAGTCAGATGCCATGTTAGAAGCAACTGCAACATAACAGAATGAGATCAACCTAGAGACCTTGTCACCCCCTGCAGAGCCACTACCTCCACGGACGTGGTGGTGTCTATCTGCGTGATCTTCGCCATGTCCTTCATCCCGGCCAGTTTTGTGCTCTTCCTCATCCAGGAGCGCGTCACCAAGGCAAAGCACCTTCAGTTCGTCAGCGGGATCAACCCGGTGGTCTACTGGGTGGCCAGCTTCGCCTGGGACATGGTAGGACTCCCAACTTCACTCCCTCCTCAGGCAGCATCATCAGCAGGATGTGTCAGACCAGACTGGCTTTTTTTTGTAGTTAATGAATTGTTTATTATGCACAACATCATGGGTTGCCTTGCTAAAATATTAGTTCTGGCTGTACAAATATTCCCACTGTAAAAGAAAATAAATTTGTCCAAGTTGAAGGCCAGGAAGGTCATGAGGCCTCGCTAAACCAACAATGTCCTGAGCGGTTCTCATTTCATCAGGCTCAACAAGCTGAGCTGAATCGAGTGGTGCTGAAAAGAACCATTATTCTGGGAGCGTGTTCTCCTGTATAACCGCAGTAAACAGTCACCGGGAGAGACATGTACAGCAGCCACATTTCATCTCGCAGGAAACGGGGGACAACTGCAGGCAAACCGGCCAAACTGCTGTTGTGCAGTCTGTCAAATGGCCGGAGTCAGGTTTTCCCGGCCATTTACCTAGTCATCCTGTTCATTGTAATCTTCAATCTTCTTGATCTTCTGCCATGCAGTCTTAGTGCTCCATTAGCTACAAGACTCCCAAAGTGTCTGCCAGCACTTTCTGCTGCATTTGCAGTGAGTTTCTCCAGCTTTATTGGCCTGAGTGTGATAGATCTCCTGTGTTCATTTATTTAGTGAGGCAGCTGCATGCAAGGTCCTGATGCCAATGCATAGTGTCGCGTTGGAGGCTTAATTGACTTGTTTACTGTGGACACTATTTAGCTGTTTCTTCAGCATCCAGAATAAGTAATTTTATATATATATATATATATATATATATATATATATATATATATAGAGAGAGAGAGAGAGAGAGAGAGAAAAAGC
>JAODJU010000014.1:11653714-11679975 GCA_026776725.1 Gnathonemus echidnorhynchus
ATTTTATATATATATATATATATATATATATATATATAGAGAGAGAGAGAGAGAGAGAGAGAAAGATGATGCTTTAAATATAATTAAAATGATGAATAGATTTATGTATATTGTGAGTAAATTTTTTATTAGTTTGGGATGGTCAGATTTTTTTTCTTTTTAGCACATTCAAATGATTGTACATGCGAGCTGGGAAGAGTTTACAGGGAGGAATTGCCAGTGATATCTAATTAATGAGAAGCTGAATGAATGGCCTGTGATTAAGATTTCCCAGAAGGTCTGTGGAAGATGGTGTACGCTAGTCCTGTAGATCCTCCTTCTGCAGGATCACACGGACTTGGCCTGTTCTGACCTCTGACTTTATGATGTTGTCTTCCAGTGTAACTACATAGTCCCATGTCTGATAGTGATCATCATCTTCTTGAGCTTCCAACAAAAAGCCTACGTCTCCCCAGCGAACCTCCCCGCCCTCATCCTTCTGCTTGCCCTCTATGGGTAGGTGGCCGACTGGACATTGCTACGCTTCATAGGGGACAGGCAAACTATTTAAGTGGAAATAAATGGAGGTTTTCTTTAATGCTGAGCATTATGGGAACTTGGAGCCTGTCACTGGGCAATCTGAATTTGAGCCCAGTCGTGTGACATTAGCGATTTTGCTAGGAACCTATGGGGAGCAGCACTGAGCAAACAGTACTGCTCTCCTCCAAGTGCAGTGGTGTGCAGTGAAATCTACTGTGCGTAGAGAAATGAAGACAGTGCTCAGGTACAGGATCTCTAAGTAGAATCTTATTTATTCAGCATGTTTCCCTTTCTGGCGTCTACCACCTGTCACGTGTGTAGGTTATTGAATTGATTTGCATCCATGTTTGCCACATGTTATTATTCACTGGCCTGGAAATGCCCAGCGCTGCTTCTAAAATTAATTTGGTTTTAGAGCGGATGAGCAGGAATCCAGCACGATGAAATCTGTGCTGGGCTCATTCAAAACACCTCTCATAATATGAATATAAGCAGGGCATTTAAAGCTGCCTTCATTTTTATAATGGGGGAACTTGCTTTACGTCTTTGGAATTTATCCTCAGCTCCTCTGTTTGCAGCCAACACGCTCCTGGACGTTTTCCAGGAGCTCCTGATGAGGAGAATAAAATGCACTCTGCTGGTCACATCTCAGTAACTCAACAGCCAACTGAATTTGTGTGTGTGTGTGTGTGTATGTATGTATGTGTATATATATATATATATATATATATATATACGTGCACACACATATGCTAATCTTTATATACATATACAGTGTGTGTGTGGAAAAGCAGGATTATATAACATGCGGATATGAAAATCTCAAATCTCATTCCCCATCAAGAAAATGGGCCTATACCTGATTTTTCTGTGTTGTCACCCTTTTTTGTAAGTCTGGTTTGTTTAGGTGTAATAGTCGACAGCCGCGCTGTCAGTCTTACACATATTTTAAGAATTTTGTTACTAATTAACTGGCCCAGTAAAATGTTGGGTAGCACATTAGTTTAAGGTCTACCCCTTAACATTAAGTTGTTCCTAATCATTTGATAATATTTTAATATATAAAAAAATCATTCACATACAAATTTATAAATGTGATATCTTCCACCAGGTAGTTACTAAAGAGCTTGTTAATTACTTGCAAATATAAAACAATGGGTTAGTAAGACTCAGAAATCAGTAATAATTGAGCAGTTACAAGCTCTTTCGTAAATACTTTGTGAGATAGTAAGATATGTTTGTAATACATTTTTAAACTCGATTGTAAGTGAATTGTTTTATTTACTAAAATATTATTAAATAATTGCTCTTATACAGTACAAGGGCATAACCTTGGGTTGAGCACTGGGGGGGAGTTGAGGTTTCCACCCATTTAAGGGGGTCCAGAGCCTTGTCTCTTCTCACCTTATATTGGCTGGTTTTGATTGTACATCGCCCCCATAATTTACTTCCATCATGCAGTTCATTCATAGTTAAGGATCAGACCTTAAACTAAAGTGTTACCAAATGTGGTCCGACACACAGTTGTTTTTATTAGCCAGCAGGCTGGTGTTGCTTTTTGAAGTCACCCTTCGCCTAAATGTCCCGCCACAGGCGAGAGGGTGCGCTTAATTTACAGCCATGTGTGTCAGTCTAGTCATGCACTGCTGGAAGTCATCTTATTAAAGAGTGAACCGTACGTCTGACCTTAACGCTGACTCTTCTGCTCTTTGATTAAACCGCGTTCTGCCATTCCCAGCTGGTCCATCACTCCCATGATGTACCCTGCGTCGTTTGTGTTCAGCGTGCCCAGCACGGCTTACGTGGTCCTCACCTGCATCAACCTCTTCATCGGCATTAACGGCAGCGTGGCTACCTTCGTCATGGAGATGTTTGACGATGAGGTGAGCTGTCAGTTTTGCTTGTTTATTGTTTTTTTTTTTTTCCCTGCTGTGTTCCAAGAAAAATATTCGTGACATATTTAATGTAAAGCATAAGTAAAACATTTTTAACAGCAAAAAACCAAATAGTTAAACTTACTTAAACAAAAGCAGAGCATATAACTGCTTAACTACAGATTCTGCTTTTAACCCTTTAATATCATATATTAAATAATTGTGCATATACTATTTTTACTGATCCTTTACTTTGCAATAATTTTTTGTGACAGGTGCGGTACACGGTTTAAAATTTATTTTTTTCCGTCCCATACTGTTCTTCCTCTGGCTCTCGGGAGCTGTTTACATACCTGAAGTTTGTGTCTGTTTTTAGAACTTGTTGGTTTCATTACACCTTGTACCAAGGTGTGTCACCATGTGTTTTTAAAGGTGAAACTGCACCAAGCCTCTTCTGTTAACTTGTTAGCATCCCCCCCCCCTCCGGGAATCAGGAACATCCTGTCTCAGAGTTTTCTACTTCCTTCCAAATTCAGCATCCCGCTTCCCCTTCACACCCAAAACAGAACCCCCCGCTTCACCTTCCTGCACTGAAATGTATCATCTCTGTATCATGCATGAACCTTTTACCGAAAAAAAAAAATCTAAATGATAGGCATGTAGCCATGTAGTACAATTATGGGTTTGAATCTCCGCCCCCTCACATCACGAAATTCGTTTGCTAATGATCAGGCAAGTAGCCAGATTCTAAAATTACAAGTGTGAACCCCCTTGTAATATGCTTCCACACTGCTTGTTTGGCACAATCTACTAAAGGAGACACCCTCCGAACTTTGTTATAGTTGCAGTCCTGGTATCTATGCCCTAAAATTAGGTTAAACTGTGTTAGCTAATTGTGTGGGAGGTTCAGTTTTTGTTGACTTTTTGAAGCTAACTTTAATGCGTGACGGTCAAAACCCTTTGACTGTTCCCCATTGCAGTAAATAGGCCTTCTCATCGAAGGGATACGTAGTTTATCAGCTAGTGAACTTACTGCCTAGTGAAACCATCATCCATGTATGGGCAGGACACTTGTGCTCGACTGCCACCTTTTCATGAGAGAGCTCCACTACATATTAGTTGTCAAGGGCATTGTTTACCGTGCGGAGAATCCCGTCGTGATGCTGTCAGGCTGGATGAGAAAGCAGGCCGCCCGGCTTTGTCAAGTCACCGATTCCCCCTCCAGACGGTAGCATGGGTGTCACCCGGCCAGCAGTAGGATCCCAGCGCTGCTTTCCATTATACGGCTAACGTCAGCTGCACCGTACTCACCAGGCGAAGTCACTGCTCCCAGAGAGCTACTCTGCAGATTTAATGCTGACAGATTTCCCCGTGTTAAGCTTTGGGGTCTGTTGTTTGCCTGCCTCACAGCTGAACTGAATTATCAGGGCCGAAAATGTCAGAGGCAAGTGTCCTCACAGCGGACTGTAGTCTCATGTCACTCATTTCTTCTGGCACAACATGAATTCCCGAACCGGGGCCTAAGGTTGTTACAGCCAGTCCGTTTCAATAAATCACTGTCTGTAAGATGCTGACCGGCTGGTCGAGGCAGGGAAAGGAAACACAAAATGCGAACGGGAGGAGCAACCAAGCTGTCCTTCCACCCCCCATTTCACTCGGGGAGGTACGTTTCTCTGTTTCTCTGCTGCCTTCTGCCTGTATCAAATGGAGATGGTCTTGTCCGTGAGACTGAACCACAGAAGTGGTGTGACCCCGGTGAGTCGCGTGGTCCCTGCGACGGCCAGCGGATGGGCGAAAGCAGGCAAAGGTGCCACAGATCTGTAGTTTCGAGATTATGATAATGATGCTGGGGGGGAGAGAGAGACAAGAAAGAGAATGTCATATATTGTACATCCAGCCGATGAGTTCTTCATTATAAATTATACCCATGTCAAATACCACGTAGACAGAATTACCAGTGACATATTTGTTCATTTCTTTGTTAGTAAATAACCAATTTTTATTAAATTAATTTAATCACGCATTTTATGAAGTGTGGAGTATTTCTCAAACTTTTAAGTTGCATCCCCATGCGCGTACCTACGAAAGTGTTAGACTGTTCTCTCCTCTACACTGATTTTGTTCTGGTCCAGGAAACAGACTAATAATCTAATCTTATTATTATGTTTGTTATGATGACGTTTTATTTTTTAATCTTAAATAGATTTTTAAAGGTGATGATATGGGTATGTTTGATCATCTTCCTCATGGATAACCTCAAAAATACCTTACTCGAGATGGAAAATGAGGTACATTAGTCTTTCCACGTATTTATTTTAGATTATATTTTGTGGCTTTAGTGAAATCCATTTAAACAGCTGGCTATTTTTAACTGAGCATTTCAGGTGGAGTAGTTAGTACATATCACAACAGCAGGATAATATGCTACCCACCGTCCTTTATCGTATTAACATAGTTTTTGTGTTTAGGTATAGAAATAAGGTTTACATCCTCCTATAATGTGCTGTGATGTCATGTTGTTTGAGTCAGGTGTCACTATGGAAACCGGTGCTAGATAAGAACATTACTTCTGTTTTCCTGCATGAATGTTCGCTGAAAAAAACACCCTTCAAAGAATGTATGTTAGTTTATTATTATTATTGTATAAGTTGTAGACAAAATATTGGGAAAGTGAAAATAAAAGCCTTTTACTATTATATTTTTCATAATTTTTAATTTGGAGGCTAGTGTTCAGTGTCACCTCTTCAACAGTAAAGTTAGCATTGATTTTTTTTCTCTTTTTATGCTTTGCTCATCCATTCATCTTTTAACCAGTCGCTTTTCCTAGGCAGAGTGACGAGTCTTGTTGCTTTGTTTTCGCTGTAAATAAAACAAAAAATGGCAGTGAAACAGATGTCCCATATTCAGCTGTGATTCTGCAACATGAAACGCAGAATCAGCTCTGCTGTTTAAACCTTTTTCCCTTTTTCTTTGTAGCAATTGTGTAGTGATTGATGTTTATTAGAAAGATCAGCGAGGGAATGAGTCCCACATTATTACCATTGAATTAACACACTTTAATCTGCTTTCCTGTTTTATCAGCCCAGCCATTACTGGATACTCAGTTTTTGGGACTGATAATAATAGAGGATAGAGCCTCGTTCCTCCTTGAGAGTGGATCCTTCTTCTCTTTCTTCACACCACAGCTGTGTGGGTCACTGCAGACTATGAGCAATGCAACTAAGGTTTAGTGACGTAACCTAGAATTCCCAACTGTTATTAATTATCTTAATCCAAATGCACCCTATTCATCATGAGCAGATTGGACTCTGTTGCTGTTTAACAAATTATCTTGAAGGTTCACCCATGATTTTATTCAACTGATGCTCATACAGTATTGGATTTAATGGTAACCAGATGTTTATAAACCAAAGACCCAGAATTTGTCGTTTTTTTCATAAATCAGTGCCAATATTATGTTTTATCTCATAGATGAGACAGTCACATGTGACTTTTCATTTCAGTTTTATTCAATCCAGTGGATTTTTGTGGGCCATGCCATTAGTTGTCGGTTCATAGCTAAGGACAGGAGCACTGTGCCGTTTTCAGGATATGGGGTCTGGTAGCATCCATGCTAGCTTTGTTATCAGGCACATGTAGAGTGTGAAATGGTGTTTGCCTGAGTGTGGCTGCCATGAGTCCGCAGGCAGAGGAAGAAGCGCTATCCTTGAGTGAGATTCCTCGTAATGAAACTGTGCAGGAATATTCATGCAGAGACTGTTTAATCTCACTCTACCTCCAGTAGCATTTGTGCCACCATGACTCTTGTCATAATTGCAGAAGCGTTATTTCAGAATTTAGCTCAGGCATTCAGCTTCTTTCTGTGTGCTCCAGATCACCTCAGATTCCCTTTCTATGCTTCAGATCACCTCAGATTCCCTTTCTATGCTTCAGATCACCTCAGCTTTCCTCTCTATGCTTCAGATCACCTCAGCTCCCCTCTGTGTGATCCAGATCACCTCAGCTCCCCTTTGTGTGATCCAGATCACATCAGCTTCCCTCTGTGTGATCCAGATCACATCAGCTTCCCTCTGTGTGATCCAGATCACATCAGCTTCCCTCTGTGTGATCCAGATCACATCAGCTTCCCTCTGTGTGCTTCAGATCACCTCAGCTTCCCTCTGTGTGATCCAGATAACCTCAGCTTCCATCCGTGTGATGTAGATGACCTCAGCTCCCCTCTGTGTACTCCAGATGACCTCAGCTTCCCTCTATGTGATCCAGATGACCTCAGCTTCCCAGTGTATGCTCCAGATCACTGCAGATTTCCTCTCTGTGCTCCTGATCACCCCAGCTTCCGTCTGAGTGTGTCAGCTATACCAGTCGTAGCTCAGCATTCCCTAGTTTTGCAAAGCATAGGATGTTCTATGTCTTCTTTTCCTCCTGCTTTGTGTGCTTCCATTTTTTTCTCCCATATGCTTTCCTCACCTTCCCCCAGCTTCTGACAGCTTCACTGAGCTTTTTTTTCCAGCATCTATCTTCTTCCAGTTCTCCAGAGCCTCCCCAAGGCAAATCCTAGAACCTCACGTGCCCTCCCGGGTGTTCCATCGTGTTATGACAAACATGTCAACGTAAGATACTTCCCCATTTCTCCTCAACAGAACATTTCCCGTATCAACGACATTGTGAAGCAGGTTCTCTTGATCTTCCCACACTTTTGCCTTGGAAGGGGGCTCATCGATATGGCCAAGAACCAGGCCATGGCGACACTGTTTATCAGTTTTGGTGAGTGTCCTGCAAAAACTTGGTTCTTTAGCTCTGAGTCAATGAGAGTGCAGAGGCCAAAAATACTGCAAGTAACATTCATGAGATAAAAAGATGGTGAAAATATTATATTCTACAATGGGAGCCATGCTTATTGTGGAATTATAGGTTAGACTTTTGTTATTGAGGCCTTTGTAACCTGCTATTGCTGAATACTTGACATAACTGGCATTCACTAGAAGGGTGATGTACAGAAGCGAACATGACAGGGGAGCAAATGTGTTTCCATTGTGGAAGTATAGCAAAGAATTGCCATTTGAGGAATCATTTGCAGTATGGAGCACAAGAGGAAGGCAATCACCACGTAAAAGGCTTGTCTAGAAAGGGCCTATTTAGCACAGAATGAGACCGAAAGTGGCTTCAGCTTATCTAAGCATAGGAAAAAAAATCTTTTATTTTCACCAGTTACAGTGCCTTTCATAAGGCTTGCTTTTTTGGGTAATCTACCAGCATCGCCGTCAGGAACAAATCTGACACCACTGCCATAGACAACAAAAAAACATAAATAAATAATGAGCCACAGAATACATATTGTGTTTTTTTTTGTATTTTGCTGCTGAGACAAATTACATTTGAAGTGTAACATTATGGAATGGAAATTCATTAAAGCATCACAAACTGCCTTTGAAAGTTTGATTTAAATATTGATTGTCCTTTATTCAGTGAATGTTATGATTATTACTTCACTGTGAGTATTCTGGAAGGTGGCAGCAGGAAGGTCATCAGAGGTTTGATGCTGAATAGACAGATAACCCGTTCTCTGTCCAACTCCAGGAGAGGATCGCTTCCAGAATCCTCTCAGCTGGGCCATGGTGGGCAAGAACCTCTGTGCTATGGCCATCCAGGGCCTCCTGATGTTCACTCTGACACTCCTCATCCAGTACAAGTTCTTCTTCAAACCCAGGCAAGGAGCTCAATGTCATTTCAAGATCAAGCACCCAACTAAATTCCAGAATTAAATTGCTGTATCAGACTAATGACAATACCGTGATGGTTAATTATTCAGTAAATAATTTTGATCAAGCAAACAATATTTCATTAGCTCGTGGTTTCTGGGATTAGTAGACCTTTACATCCAGATACAGAGAACATGCAGGAAAAGAAGCAGATAATCTTTTTTAGAAAAATGATCTCAGTCTTAGAACAAAGAGGGGTGTAAATGGAATCGTAGAATAGACTGTAGCATATAGAGAACAGGAATGCCTGAAACAGAAGGCTGATGTACAAAGGAAGCTGTCCAATTATCATTTTATTTGCGAAGGTTGTCCAGTGCTTATCTGAACCTTGAGACAAAAGGTAAATACATTTTAATAAAAAGCATCAGACAGAACTATCTTCCTCAAACTCTGAACATTGGCTTTCGTTGTGTTTTTTTATACCTTCTCACGATTGGTCCATTCTTCTGTCTGTCAGGCTGGTGGAGGTGGGGCAGCAGAGGGCAGAGCAAGAAGACATGGACGTGGCAGCAGAGCGGCTCCGAGTGCGCCAGGGGGGAGCCCACACTGACCTTCTGAGAGTGTGTGATCTAACGAAGGTAATAGCTATCCTTTAACACGGGACATTCTGCTGCTGTTACGATTGTATCACACAGCACTATCATGAAAATAGTTGGCAGGATAGTTTCTCAAAGTACTTTTTGGTTAGATAACAAACATCAGCCTCGTGTTGTGCCGTGTGGCTAACCAAATGAATAACAGGGTTCAACAGATCTCTTACTTTTGTTTTGAGTGAATATAGTTATTCTGTGGAGCTGATAATGGTGTTCGATAAATCTTTCCATTTTTATTTAATGTAGGGCATTTTATACACAACCTGTCACAAAGAACTCTGCGGCGATTTACGATAATTTTTCCCAGAGGGAATCAAAAAGCCCCAAATGCAAATATAATAATAGGAATAACCGAAAAGAATTTCCTGCTCTCTTCAATAGATGCAATCAAGTTGTACTGAAGAATAGTGCCTGTTTTGAATAACAGATGGCTTGATTGTGTTGTGATCGTCCTTCGTCCTACATGGTGTTTACCTCAGCATCACCGGATAATGCAAGTTCTCCATCTTAGTGGTGCCCCTTTCCCGATTTGCTCTGCCCTATCTATGGAGCCCCCACCAGGGAGTATGGCAGTGTCTGGCTGGCAGCTTCGGATGCTATATCTTTGGCCAGCAGATCGCCAGGTCAAATCCCGGGACTGGGCTCTTCAGTAAGGTCCCGACCCTCAATTGCTCTCAGGGCTAGCTGACCCTCCCCTCCTAAAAAATGTAAACCACTTTGGATGGATAAAACAGTCTGGTAACTGAATTAATGTAATGTAAATGTAGCAGCCCACAGACACCCTGTTGGCCAATCCAAAACTGATGTAAAATAGTCACAAAACTCTGTCAACTCCTGTACAATTAATCTGAGCCTATTAGCTGGGCCAGTCTTATGAAGGTCTTTTTTATTAGGGACCATAAACCATATTGTGAACCACAGCTTACTTAACATCTAATACCTGAATCCTCACAGTGTTAATTCCAGTTGTGCAAGTTCCATTTGACCTTCATAATACCCCCCTTAATCAGCCCATGCACTACATGGAACATAAACCGCTAAGAAATATTTGACTCTCCCACCAACCTAGGAATGTTCCGAGCTGGGAAGAACGACCCACAATCGAGAATGGCCATCCTACCACAGAAGCCGTAGTGATGGTCTTGCAGAGTGATGTAGGGTGACCACTGAATCCTTATCAGGAGGGACACTAAGAGCTACTTCAGGTTTTACAAACTGCTTTAAAACTGAAAGGCTCCTGTGCTTTGATTGTGTTGTTTCCTTGATTGAAAACTTATCCAGCTGTTTCACATTAGTGACATAATTGAAATGGTAGTTTTCAAATCCTGTCCAAGCTCAAAGTGTCCTCCCTGACATGGATTTTCTGATCACCCTGGAGTGACACCTTCGTTACCAGTCACTCCAGGCTTCATTTGTGCCTGCAAATGCTTTACTTGCTTCTACACTCAAAGAGAGCTACAGCTGAGGGATAAACAACAATCGCATAGCCAGGGGGATGGTGAATCCTTCATTAATCGCAGACCAGTGCAGACATACCTAACATTCATTTTTTTTCTTTATTCCTTCTCTCATTTCACATCTGCTTGTATATTCAGTCCAGTTTATTTATGTATGTGCCGTTCATTACACAGTTCCTAAGCTTTACCAAAAATATTTGGCCTAAAAACATTACTAAATAATAAAATAGTGTGTGGAAGTGGAAAAATGTGAGAAAACGATAGACAAAAAAAGACTTGGGGGGCAACCCCACCTCCAGAGATGCTGGCAATGCAGAAATGTGTGTACGTTTTTATAAATAAAGTTTTGCACAGAAGTAAAGCCCTCCGCTCAGTTCTAATGTAACCTTCCATTCCAGGGAATTGACATGCAGCCACAGGAACCCAATATCTGTTTTAATTTGAGGCTGTCATCCTAAAACAAGGCAGATATGTGATGGTAATCTTTTTTTTGTAATGAAAAGAAAGTAATTTTGGGGGGAAAAAATTGGTTGCTCGCTGCTATAAAGTAACCTCATTTATACGTCTTCCAAAGGATATGGATATTTCTAAACATCTGAAGTATGTCAGAAATTGCATGAATAATTTTAAATCAAGATAATTGATTTGATAGAGAATAATTGTCTAACTTCAACTTGGAAAATGGGAAAGCAGTTAATCCTGCTTTAAGATCATGGATTTTTTTTTGCTGCTTTTTGCCTCTGAGCTGCTGATCCGTTTCCTGATTTAACATCTATTTCTGGAACTGCGTGTCCCAGGTCTCTCTGGCGAAGATTCTGCTCGACGGTATAGCCCATTTGTTTGCGGCTGATGTTTGCGGAGGCCGTTTCAATGGCATCATTTTGTTTTTGCTGCATTGCGATGCAAACTGCGTCTGCGGGTTCCCGGAAAGGCCCTTCCTGAATGGGGCCGCCGGTTTGAAATTCAGGCTCGGTCCCGACTTCGAGAACGAGTTCGCCCAGACTGCGGATGAAAGCGATCACACATTAAACAGCAGGAAGATGGGAATGCAGAATGCCGAGTCTCTCTGGGTCCTCCTTCGCTCATTGTGAGACCCTCCATGCTTGTACACCCCTGACAGACACAAGAAATGAACACAGACAGAGCGGCTGCACGGCGCGCCCCACGTGCGTGACGGGCTCCTGTTTATGGTCTTCCCGCAGTCGTTTTATCATGTAAATATAAGCACGCTATCTCCAGGGCACAGCTGTGATCCAGCGTTATGACCGAGCTCAGCAGTAAGAAAGGGGGACTGGGGCAGCATCATCCTTGGCGCCTTTTTGGAAAGCATCCGACAGCAGAGGCGAAGGGAATCGGGTAACGTGTCACGCAAATCTGTCTCTGAGGGACAGAGGAAAGCGAGCTTCTCATCAGGATCTTTTCTTGAAAGATGTTAGCAAATAGACACTAGGTCATCCGTTCCAGGAATCCCCCGCTAGCCTGGGGTGCGTTTCCCAAACAACGACGGAAGTTAGTATTGACGATGAATCGTACTATGGTAGTTCAAACTAACCAACATCCGAAGTACGACGGTTTCCCAAAACTATCGTATCACAGTAGTTTGAACCACGATAGTTCGTTGGGACTTTCGTAGTTCGAACGTCATCAATTTATTGTGTCAGTCACATAACACCAATAATATGAAAAACTCAGAAATAGCAATAGCAGCAAAATAATGAGACGCTTCTTGGAGTGGTAAACAGATAAACAGAAGAACTTTTAGCTATGACTGCATTTTGTGAAAGATGCTCCATCTGTAATTACGTTGATTGCAGTTCATTTCAATGTTCATCTTTCAATCACACTACGAACACTAACAAATTCCTAGTCCGACATTGTCGCTTACAGAATGTTAGTGGCTGACTGGAAAAGACAGGTGCATGTAATATTCAAACTTCACAGACGTCATTTCCCGAGTACAAAGGCATGGATTCGAATCTGACCTCTGTAGTGTCATTCTACTCTTCCATTATGACAATGACACCTGTCAGTGAATAAGGAGTACTTCATCAAAGAGCTGTACTTTTTCTGTTGTCCCTCTGAAGTTATGTGTGTAATGAAGAAACTGCACAACACCCAATGGTCTGCATAGGGATACAAATACACACATGTACAACATGTACTTGTGGGATAATTTATTATTATTATTATTATTATTATTATTATTATTATTATTATTATTGGGTTTTATTTCTTTTCTTTTTATTCATGTTTTTTTATTATTATTTCTCTTTTTTTTTACTATATTTTATTATATTTACTATATTTGGCGAAGTGTACCATATGGCACAATGACCACTGGGTACACAACATCTTTTACCAAGCAATACACTCTAACTGCATATGCTACTGCAGGGGTGGGCAATCTTTTCCAGAAAGGGCCTCTGTGTTTTTTTGGGATAACCGTTCAATCAGTTGTGTGCAAACTCTTCAGTCGATCAGTCCTCTATGTACTACTCTAAGTAAGGAGTTGGAGCGAAAAGCTGCATGCCTGATGGCCCTTTCTGGATAAAATTTGCCACCCCTCTGCTAATACAATACTTTGCAGTCTGGGAATTCTCCCTATTGCTCACTACAGACAGTTGCCGACTTGGTCGATCTAATGTACAATCATACCGTACTTATGACCAGAGACCCACGCGACAATTACGTTTCAAACTACATTTTCAGACAACTTCACTTTATATGTGATCGTAGAGCTAAATTATTCCGTATTAGGTATTAAAGATTGTTAAATTTCTTACTTACACGGTGACTATACCCTTCTTAGACTGCATTTTCCACCATCGCTGACGTATTTACCCGGAACTAAGCTTCTAACTACAGTTCGAGAACTGAAATTTGAACTATGCAACTTAACGACAGTGTTTGTGAATGTTCGTTTGAACTATGGTTTTGGGAAACACCTGCATCGTTTAACGATGCATCGTACTACGTAAGTTCGCAGCGTCGTTACCTCCGTAGTTCGAACTATGGTTTTGGGCAACACCTGCGTCGTACTTACATAGTTCGAACCACTCAAGTTGCTAACATAGTTAGCAACTATGGTTTTGGGAAACGCACCCCTGATGGCTTTACAATTTCTTCTACTATGTACTTAATGTTGCATTTCTGGTTCTTGAATAGTCATTATTAGATTCTTGCTTAGTTAGAAGTTGTTGTGTTGCTCTTGCTACAATAATGCTTACACTAGTACCTGGTACCTCAGCCTAGATGCACTTATGCCTAGTCGACTCCCCGACAGCATGGATGTTTGTCTTGTACTATTAGCCTCACTTGTATGCCGCTTCGGACAAAAGTGTCTGCTAAAAAAAGTGAAAAAATGTATGTAGAAACTCCGAAAGTGTGATTACTAACATTAGAACAGACTTGGAAAAAGCTGTCCTTATTGCATTATATGCTGGCAATAATATAAAGGGACATATTTAAGAACACAAGTAATTTACAAACGAGAGGAGGCCATTCAGCCCATCAAGCTCGTTTGGGGAGAACTTAACTAATAGCTCAGAATTGTTAAAATCTTATCTAGCTCTGATTTAAAGGATCATGAAAAGAATAATGCTATGATGTAATAACAAAAATAGCTTACAAGTTTTTTTTTTTAAAACATTAAAACCTATTTCAATAATGATTTTTTACCTAAACTTTGCATATATTATATTACCTGTATCTATGTCCACCTCTACTTTAAAAAGACTTGCATCACAAGAAGCAGGCTATAGACAGGAAGCACAATGTCAGGTCATCGAAGGGATTAATTAAAATGTTTCAAATTCTGAACTTAATACTTGAACTTTATGATGATCATGCGCATAATCTAAAAGATAAAATCTGAGCACTATTTTTAATGAGCACTGAACATCATGAACATTAATTAATGATGATGTTCCCAGCTTCCCAAATGAGTATCGTAATCTTATGAAGAGCATTATAGAATGAATAGAGAAAGGAACTGACGTAATGAATGAGTTTGTTCATAGAGCTTAAAAAAACATGGATAGTTCTGGTCCAGGAAGTAAAAATCCAGACCATGATTTTGTTTCAACCAACCAGTTAAATATAAAGAGTCACAGAGTACTTAACTCATTGGCTGAAACAAAATCTTGGTCTGGAATTTTACTATCCACCTCTGACCCACCAGTCATAGTTTGATTATCTTGCATATTCATCATTGATTATTGTATGTTTAGATTTCATAGTTTGTGGGTTCTTTAAAATATGTGCAATAAAATAGCTCATCACAGATATGAACTTTTTTTACAAACGATTATTTGACCTGTTCAGAAGTATATTTTCTGTTCCGAGGCATAGACAGTGCAGCAGAACATTTAGCAGGCTCTCGTGCTGCTGTAGTAACAGATTCGTGTGTAGTTGGGATACGCTTCCTGACTCTTCCTTGGTATGACTTTCTACAGGGGGGGGAGGGTTGGGTGCAAGAGCTTCCATCTGTTGTTGCTAAACCTCATGGAGTGTCTCCATCCCTGATTAAAATGGACCCACTTTATATAGCTTGTATATTTATTGGTATTAATTACACGCCTAACCAATCCAAGTCAGGGCAAACTTTTAAAATATACGGTGTCAGGTTAGCTGCAGGACATCTTTTCATGCACTTTCCTTGCATGGTCAAAAATAAGTCCATTGACCAGAGTCAGTGTTTCTAACTCATGCCGTTCTCTTTCATTCCACCAAACATAGGGCTTATCTTCTCTGTATGCCTGTATTTGCTCCAACATGCCTCAGATAAGTCAGAGTTTAACAGGGAATTATCCAGGACAGCCCCTTATGGACGCTCCCTATCTGTATTCAGCCTGGTGGTCTAGAAAGTTCTGCTTTCTATCCCATTTACAAAATCCTGTAGTGTCGCTTACCGTTGACATTTCCCCGAATGCGTGCTTCATTATGTAAATGTGTGCATGTAAACCATCTTTCTCAATGGACAGTATTCATTGGCTAAGATGTGTCAGCTAGCAATATTCAGAAGTGTTAGTTGGAAGTGTAACTATGAATTCCCGGGATATTAGATCAAAAAGTAACATTGTGGAACCACACTGATTGTTATTCATAATTTTTGTGAAAATAGGTATGCCTGACAGTATCTACCTAAAGGTCCCCTCTATTATTATGAAACATTAATTCTCACTATAATTAACAGCTTGTAATGTTAAAGTGGTAATAACAAAGATACTGTGTGGTCTCCTCAGAGCAGGATTCCACAGTGCACTCAAAAACAGTCAGATGCATCATTTTTGGGGGAAACACCTTAGTACACAAATTTCAGCGCCTGAGTCAGCCTAGATTTCACATACTTAGCTGTGGAAATTATCCACTGGTGTTTTTGAAAATATTATGAGTATATGTCTAAAAGAAGTTGCCAAAGATTAACTGCATTAACTGCAAGATTAACTGGAAACACTTATTATTACACTCTAATTTCTAAGAGTATATGTCTTAAGCTACCTGCAGCTTTATATACTGTCACTCAGTAGTTAGAATGTGTTTTTGTTGTCCTTTTGCACTTTACTGTCTGTCCTATCCGGTCATGTCTTGTCGTGTCTTATCTGCGCATGGGACAGTGAGGAACGTAATTTCGATTTCTTTGTATGTCTAGTACATGTGAAGAAATTGACAATAAAGCTGACTTTGACTTTGACTTTGCATGGCTTTACTGGTTCAGCAGAATATCTTCAACCACGCGGGTGAACATAAGTCCATTATAGGTTTATTTTGTTGAACATAAGTCCATAAGATCTTTATAGTTACAATTGTAATGCTTTTTTTGCTTTAAGCAAGTTCATTCTATTTTTGTCAGAGAAAAACAAGATATTAAAAAGGATATTTTTAGTTTTAGATTTTTGTTACTCTGTGAAAGAAATATGCCTTTGCTTAAATGTGCATAAAAAATCAAAACATGTTTCAGTCCTTGCCTCAGAAAGATTAATAATCCCATACCTGCATTACTGTAATTATCATGCTTCAGCAAACAATACAGAAATGCTTTAATATTCTCTTTGAATTCTCTCTAAAAATGATCCTGTATTCAGCTGATGATGCAAGTCTAGATGGGGAGCCTGAAAAGCTATTTAGATAGAACTACAATCATTTAGCACTCCACATTGCTACAAATAAAAAGGCTGAATAAAGGGGTACAGAGTGCTGGTGGTGTCATTTCAGTCTTGGGGAGGGGCAGTGTCACTTGTTTTTATTGTATCATCTCTTCTCAGAATGCACACCCTTAACCCGATTCACATATGTGGCTAATGACAAATTAACACTATGTTAGTCTAACTGGAACATTTTATGAATGTCAATGAATACAGACTGCAGAGTCAGCTTGAGGAACTTGAGCACTGCAGTCCATAAAGAACATTCCTCTAGCAGTAACCCAAATCTGAGAAAATCCACTAGGCAATGTGAGCAGAATTGCATAAAGTCATTTTGCAAAAGCCGTGAAAGTGGTAGTAAGGGGAAAGAGTTGTTAGAGACTTTCGGCTGTAATTGCAGCCAAAATTGCATCAATAAACTAACTGTGCAAATGAAAGAATTTAAGTAATTATGCAATTAAGTCTTCAGTTGCGTGTTTTGAAAGTGTTGTACAAAATATTCTTTGTGTCACACAAAGACTCGGCATAGGAACGGCCTGAAAAGTACGATTTTGAGGCACAATGTTTGCCGGACACAAATACTCGGGGGACATACAGTATCACTACTGCAACGCTGAGGCAGGTCTAAGAGCAAAGCTGACTGCAGTGAAGAGAGGTGTGAACATCACCTCGCTCTCGCACCCTTGGACAGCAGCCAAGAAGTCACCACACAAGTGAATCCTTACCTTCCATCCCCCACATGTGAGCCCATCCTCAGATCAACCACCCGGTCCCTGCTGAAAATAGTGGTGCACAGGGATCAAGTTGAACTGGCTGTCTTGCAACCTACTATTAAGACAAAGTGTTACATAACTGTGTTTCATTAACCCCCCCCCCCCCCATGCCGTGAGGTAAATATAGAGAGGAGGATCCTTAACTGTCGTCTTGCTTTTTGTGGGAAAATGAGTCCCAGCTTT
Organism: Gnathonemus echidnorhynchus; assembly: GCA_026776725.1. NCBI lineage: Eukaryota > Metazoa > Chordata > Actinopteri > Osteoglossiformes > Mormyridae > Gnathonemus > Gnathonemus echidnorhynchus. Next base: position 11,671,016 of record JAODJU010000014.1, read on the forward strand.
CTATGTGCTGCATTATTAATTTGTGCTGATACATCATCATTTCTGTGTCAGTCTCACACTGGTCCTGTTTCACAGCATTTTGATTGGTTTACTATAAAAAAGATTCCGCCCCCATATCGATCCTTTGCCAGAAACAATTAAGTGCTATCGGTAAGGGAGGCTAAGCATCTTTGAAAATCGCTGCTGTACAGAATGCAGACTGCCCTTACTGAGCTGTCTCCTCTCCCTCGGTCTGGCTTTGCCGGCAGTTACTATGACAACAAATAGACATTTTCGATACACTTCATAAAAGTGCATGTCGCCATCCCTCCCGTCTCAACCCATATCTTCAGCCAGACAAAGAGACTGCATGCCGAGGCTCATTTTCTGTAAAAATCTCACACCAAATCAAGTTCCAGATTATAGTGTTTATGTGTCTTTACGGATCTAATACAAATGTAAAAACATTATAAGTGTTTAATTGAAATTCATTGAAAATGTTAAATAAGATGCACAGGTGATTAATGCCGTCTGCGGAGCGTGTCTGGATCGCCACCCCCCCCCCCCCCCCCCCCCAGCAGCTGTCACTCTCTTCCTAATAAGACCACACGGCCCACTGAAGGATATGACTGTCCGAAGGGGGCTATGTGGCCAGAGCGGAGGACACAGAGGTCATGCCTGTCACAGGAGCCCTTACTCACCCACAGTCCGGAGCACTCTAGCATTCCTGTGCAGCTTTTGCTGGGTGGGGGGGACATGCTCTGAGGGGAGGCCACTGGAAAGTCATTCAGCAATTTATTGGCCTCCCACCCAAGCGCCTGGCACATGCTCTCTATCTATCTATCTATCTATCTATCTATCTATCCATCCATCCATCCATCCATCCATCCACCAGGTACATTGCCACATAGTAAAATTAAGGTTTGAACCCCCCTCACCCCAATATTTTTGTTCCCAACCAGGCACATAGATAAGAGACGTACCTTCTTCCCTACCTTCTTATCTACCTGCCTATGTATCTACCTAATCACACATAGGAGCACCAGAATAGCCCCACTTTCAGCCTGGCATACATGCTTACGTATTATTGTAATAGCCTCTCCTCTGGTTCTCTGTCCTTCAAGGGCTCTGCTTGAAATTCAGCACAAGCTGTGACAAGCCACACGGCTTTTTTTTTTCCAGACCGTAAGACGACAGTGATTACATGTGGTAAGATACTGATAAGTGGGCATTAGTCCTGTCACCGTCCCCCGGTCTCCTGCAGCAATTCGCTATGCTTCTCTGCACAAATTGGACAGTGTAGAAAAAGAGGCGCTGAATATACAAAGCTGCAGTGTCACACTTAACCAGATGTGTGCATTTTACAGGTTTATCTCTAGGCCAGACTCTACATCTATATTTATCCTTCATCCCACTGCTTTTCTCCATGTGAGGAATCTCACTATTTTCCTATTCTTCTGTCAGATTGCAGGTGCTGCTGGGATTGATACTAGTGTGCTACAAGGCTGTGACCTTTGAACCATGGCAGCATTTGATAAATGCTCCTCTCTCCGCATAGGATACAGGCTCATTCACAGGCAGGGAAGCATCTCTGAATGAGAGTAATTCGGTGTGAAAATCATAGTGACGTACAGAGACCATCAGTTAAATGGCAGCTCTATAAATAATATCTGCATTCCAGTGATCTTCTGCATGTGAGAGTGAGATGTCCCACAGGCAAAGAAGAGAATTGTGGCAAACCCTGGCCTGCATATCTCAACGATTCAGCATCAGTCAATCAGAACGCAAGTATTTCATGCAGTTGCTATATTTGTTCATGATTTGTACTTGAGTAGTACCTGAGTTACTAAGGTATTTGTGCCCCCTCAAGTGAAGTGTTACCAAAAATTCTGTTAACAAAGAAATTTTTAGAAGTTAATGCTGAAAATAAATTACATTAGGACCCCTCCCACCCACCACCTTCAACACCATAATCATAATTCTTTGCTAGCACAGGTTGGCCAATGTTTGCTATAAATCCACTTGTTTGTTAGATGAACAAAGCCCTATGCATGAGGCCAAAGGACCCCCCCTGGGGTTGCATGGTGGGGGGCGTGTGGGGCACAGGGTGTCCTGTTTCAGATTTTCCATGCATACAGCACAGGGCTGCCATATTGAAATGCTGCATCACGTTTGGCCCTGCCCTGCTGAGCGACCATGGTAGCAGGGCATTGTGCACGTCGGCAGCAAAAAAAAGTCCCCACCGATGCGTGACATGCTTCACTGACGAGTCTAGTGTTACCGTCACGAGCGATGAAACCTATTCTTAGGATGCACAGGCAAGTGTAAACCAAGTCAACTATAAGGGGACCAAATGTGCTGAGTGGCTTCCGAAAGATTGCAGATAAGCTTGATGCGTTTGAAGTCCATTTAGTAATTAAAACTGTAACTGTATATAATTGGAATCCACAGTCGGAACATCATCTTGATGCTGTAGGTAAAAAAATACTGTTCGTATTTTATAATGGTATTTCTAGTGAATGAGCCTGCTCCAGTGTTACATAACCATCTCTCATGGGCAGGAAAACCACAGCAGCATGTAGTATATCCTTATTTCCTGTGAATGGCTGTGCCCTGCCATTATTTAATGATAAAAATACAAGAGCCTCATATTTTATTATATACAGACACACACATATATATATATATATACACACACATTTCTGCAGAGATACAACATTGCAGCTACATATTTGAGAGATATTTCATATTTTCTTCCTATTTCTATTTATTGCCCATGTAATGGCTGTACATGATGACCTCTGAAGGGGGACAAAAATGCAGCATCAGATGATATACACATAGTAAAATTAAGGTTTAAACCCCCCTAACCCCAATATATACCTTAGTATTATAAAATGACCTCTATTAGCATGAAAAACTGCAGCAACATATTTTATGCTTCTTTCCTGTGAATGGCCTTGCATTACTGCATGCATTACTGGCATGCTTGGTCAATATACAATAACCTCCGCAGCAGAATAAAGCCACAGAATTATTTTTTAAATCCATTGTCAATGGGCCCTACTTAAGGACATCTGCAGTGATTCGACACTGCGGCACTATGCTTTATACCCTTATTTGCATTGAACGGCCATTGGATCGCATTGCATAATACCAAAATTGCAGAGTCATATTTAATATCTGTATTTCTCATGAATTGCCATGGATTCATCTTTCCTAGTAATCTCTGCAGAGGTGCAAAACTGCAGCATCGCATTTTATACCCTACCCATATTTAATATTTTTAAAATGAAATTTTTATTAGAAAAATTAACCAAAAGGAATTAATAACAACCTCCACCTACCCATTATCCTCCCCTGGGGTAGGATTTCTTTTCAGTGTGCCGTTTTCCCATGAGTGCTAAAAAAGGTGCAGACAGAAATATTCGGAGCAGTTACATCATAAAGGGCCTGCATCCTGACAGCTGAGCTGTAATGTCTGAATACACAAGGAGATACTCACAGTGTCATTGCTGGCCTCTGACTGATGTTCTTGGTCCACTTTCCAAAGAATAGTAATTACTTGACACAGAACTCGTTTTAAATATTTAATCAACATTTAACATGAAAGACTTTGGTATCACATATCTAAAATTACTTTTACATTGCCATTTCAGAAGTCAATGGGACGCACCTGGCCTGCGTTTTTGGGTCTGTTTCCACCCTTAGTTGCACCTTCAGTCATGCCAGCGTGCAGAGAGATGGAGAGGAGTCCACACAAGCACACAGCACACATCTGCTTGCTTTGTCTTCCTTTAATAGATTCAGCTTTGAAGTCAAAGTTTCACAGACATTTCTTCTCTCTCACGCCTCATATTGCTGCCTACAAAATTATACAGTATCAATGTAGAAAAATCAGTAAGTTGAATGACTGCTAAGAAACAAGTACATAAGAAGAAATCAAAGGGCCCCTATAATACCAAAGTAGCACCCAAATAAATAACAAAAAAATGCATATTTTATTGACTGAGGTGTTAAAAACAAAGCATCATGCAAAAAAATTACATAAGGGAGGGAGGTGCAGAGAATTAAACAGATACATAGGAGCACAAGAACAAGCAACAGTGGGCACAATCTTACCATGAAGATCACATACTTAAGGGTGTCTAGCATTTCTCTCTTTTAAAGAATATTTTGAGTTTACATTGCGTTCCCATGAACTGTTCACCAGCATTTCTGAATATATAATGGCACTGTAACCATACAAAGTCCATGACACAACATGAGGTTAAACACTGAATGTTAAGCCATTAACAACTGTTTTCTTATTGCAGAGACTTAGGGAATGTAACATGTATATAAACCAAAACATGTGGTTGCCAAAATAATAATAATAATAATAATAATAATAATAATTATTATTATTATTATTATTGTTGTTGTTGTTATTATTATTGTTATTATTATTATTATTGTTATTATTATTATGCCAGTGGTACAATAAACAAAAAAAATGATTGATGAATTAGTCTTACAGTTTTGTTACTTTGTATTGGAAGCATATTTTCTGGTAGGCTGGAGAAATATCCATTGCTTACAAGAAATTTAACACAGTAATTGAGAATAATTGAAACTGTTCAAAATTTGTAAAAATTATTTATAATGAACGGCGGGGATTTTAAAACATTTTTGCATATGCTGAGTAAGTATCTGTGCAGAAAAGGACATACAGTTGACATAGAGTTATATTAACCAAATCAGTATGAGATACAAACTAGAAGAATATCACATTAAAAAATAAAAAATAAAAAAAAGACGTTTTGAAAACAGGCCTGACCACCTTGAAGTCATACTATTAGAAATGACTTAACAATCAACCACAACGATCTAATCACAAATCAAAGTGGCCTGTTATTTAAATATAAATCACTGCTCTTACTTTGTGCACTTTAGGGAACTTGAACAGTATATTTCCAATACAATACTATCTTTTCAAGTTAATGAGGTACAGATACAGTAAGACACACAATGTAACGCCCAGTGTGCAATGGCTTTGTTTACAGGGGTCATTGCTGTAGACAAAATCCATACTCAGGTACAGGCTGTACTGGGATGTCGAGCTAGTTACATCTCCTGCACTACTGTCCACAGGGTTAAGTGATACCTCTACATCTCTGAAAAGGGAACCACACCTGCTTGTATGATGTGCCTTAACTTCTTTATGAGTACTGTGATTCATATACCAAGTCCACATTATACGACTAAGTACACTTCATTGAACTGTCTCTGCAATATGAGTATTCACACCTTCAGCAGACAATATAACAACTAAACATTTAATCGGGATGCATACAAAAGAGGTTCTTAACAGTCTAGAAGGTCACATGAATCTGCAAATAGTCACTTTAGGTGGCTAAGATCTGAACTGACATGACATATTGGAAACACTTCATTTCAACTTGGGGTGTTGTCTAGCTGTAGATTAGAATTCACCACGACTCTGTAACTTCATAAGACACTGATGATGGTACTAGATTACAACTTTGGTTATCTAAGTTTCAAGTTTATTTTTACTGAACAAACATACTTTCATAAATCTTTGCATACATAAGACCTAAATGAAGTAATGCGTAGACAAAGCGATTGCACCTGGTTCTCTCATATATTAATCAATCGCACATTAATTCTGCAATCTTAGCCTCTCGGAGTTTTATGTGAACAACAACATTCCAGCATTCTTTAAGGAATCATGAGATTATGTGAATAAGGAGTTGTGCCACATGTGTATGTTACCTGACATCTGTAGTTGTTACTGCTATACTGCAGTTATGTGAATAGTATTCATACACAATGCACTCAGCCTGAATGGAGGGAATACTGATTTTACACAATACGAAATGTTGGTGTGAGCAGATGGTTAATGCTTAAATTCATCAATGCTCACGGATAGCCAAGGTAATTCATTCATGTAAACTGAGAGAGGAAACAAAATGTACCTTGTTTGTTAACGATATGAGACGAGATGCTACAGGAAGCATCTGGCCACAGTGTGTTTTGTTCCTTTTTGACATTATCCAATAATATCAAAAACAAATGTAAATGTGTTATAATTGCATTGAAATATTCATATTTGCTTTTATCAAAACACTGATAACACTAGGAAAATGTCTGTAGCCTTATCACTAACCATGTCCAATTTTGCACTTGTGTGTCAGTCTATATGCATATATGCTTAAACATTAACATATGAATCTATACAGATGTATTTGGATGAGTGTACATATGTATATACTCACACACACACACTCACACGCACACACACTTGTTAAGGCAATCGTCTGCATTGTGCGCCACACTTCGACATCTTCTTGTGTTTATCTCCAAAAGCTTTCCAGTAGTTGTGGCCAAGCTCTCTTCTTCAGGCAGCATGTCTCCACAACAACAGTACAGTCTTCTGGACTCTTCTGTGCTTTAAAGTTCTGTGTCAAAACAGAAGACAGCAGGGCAGGAGCGTCACATTACTGCCTCATTAAAGGACTGAATCGGCATTTTCTTTTAAGATGCTCGCTTATTGGTCAGCCTCCAAATTCCATCCAGCAGAAATGTATTTGATGTTAAATATAGCATAAGCACAGTAAAATCAAAGCCATTTTACCATTTTTTTCCATTACCAGTACCAGCAGTGCTATAGTAAGTGCAGGATTCTACTGAGATCTACATACCGACTATGGACTGAGTTCTAACAGGTGACAGATGCTATATATCAAATCAGCACTGACCAGAGGCAGGCAAAGCCAAACCCCAGCAGAGTTTTACAGCTAGTTATGAGATCCAGAGACATATTTACAACAGCTAATGTACGGTGTAACGTAATAAAATGTAATAACGTGCAGCAAAAACACATCACATTCCATTTCAAAGACATAAACAAAATACATTCTTCTGCAACATGTATTAAATGAAGACAGTTTTCCAAATTGGGCCAATGTTAAGTGATTCATAGTCTTAGATGCATAAAATGCCCATACAAAACTGCCGAGAGGGAATGATGTTTTTGTTGCATCGTGTACATTTTTTAAATGCTCTGCACATGGTCTTTTCTTTTGTTAAGCCATGCAAAAGCCAGCTTGTTAGTTCCACTATAATTAGGTAGACCAGCCTCTTTGTTTAACACCTGATATTGTACAAGGCCTCCAAGCTCTCCTGTTTTTCCAGAAAGTTCCAGAAGGAATCCCAGCTTTGTCTATATGACACGATACACTGTAGAGAGCAGTCCCTGGCCTCTGGCAAAACTGTTTTATAATCAAAGTCACTTTCTGAAACCTTGCATGAAAGCAACACCTTCTCAAAAGCCTCTCCAGGAAAAATCCAAAGACACACAAACACAATTTCCTGGCAAGCAGAAAAATACGGTCCTCCTCAATGCTATAGCCGCACTGAACTGAGTCTGGTCTTTTCCTTAGTAGTCAGGAATTTCTCTTGCCATATGGGCCCACATGTTTTGGAAAAGGATAAATCTGAATACTCCGGCTCAAACTCAAAAATCCCAGCCTGACTGGCCGCCGAAGGTGTTCTAGATACCGGATCCTCACATTTGGAAGAACATATCAGTTGGAAAAATAATAAAGGTCACCTGAGCCAGACATGGCACAGGCTTGAACGCACATGTGTAGAGCAATGTAGCAAAAGTTGGACCAAAGTACGGGCTGAAGGCCAGAAAAGATTAAAGCTGTGTTTGATGAAGCCTGGCTTAGGACCAACTGCCCAGCAAGCCAACCATGGTCTGCTCTCAGGAAGATAGGTGTGTGAAATAGGATCTCAGGGACTCTGTTTCTAATGGTAATCACTTCCTGTTTGGTACGTGTTATCCCGTCTACTGGAACTGAACTATTTGAGTGGATGTGAGCTCATCATTTGCAACAGGATGAGTAGTGGATTTAAAACCTTAGATAAATGTTTCTTTTTTTGTACATTACAAATCCCTGCAGCTTTTCGGAGTATGTGTTGTGATGGTGTGACTGAAACCATTACTCCTGAGCTGAGGTGCTACTGTGAAAGTGTGATGACATCACATACAGTGTCACCTCTAGAAGAACTCTGTATTTCACATCTATACCTTAAGTGTGGATGGGTGTTATGGCACACAGTGGAATCAGCACAGGCCTCAGCTCATTTCACTGCTGCTTCAAGCAGCTCTTCTACGCTGAAACACTTAAATATCACTTTGCTAAGTGGGAGGAAGGTGACAGGGTAGCTAATTGTTCCGAGGATTGAATCCAATCCCGCATGGAGTTATGCTTTCCTTTGCATCGCTATCCACCAGTCCATGACATGCAGTTTTATTAGTTTCTTTATTTTGTGTTTGTGTGTGTGTGCATGCTTGTGGATTATGTTTATGTTACATTGTGGGGACCAAATGCTCCCCACAATGTGATATAAACCTGATATTGTGATGTTGTGGGGACCATTTTTCAGGTCCCCACAAAGGTATGTGAATGCCATCAAAAAACTAAAAATGCCAAAAGTCTTGTATTTTGTTTGGTTACTTATGGTTAAGGTTAGGGCTGGGTAGCGGTTAAGGTCGTCATGTGGGCGTTTTCCCCATAGAAATCAATGGAGTGTCCTCACAAAATATAACTACGGCCCAGTGTGTGTGTGTGTGTGTGTGTGTGTGTGTGTGTGTGTATAGCCTGGCCTTCTGCATTGTGCCCTGTACTGCCTGGGACAGGCTCCAGCTCTCCCTGTGACCCTGTACCGGATAATCATTTGGAAGATGGATGGGTTTTATGGAGATGTAGTACATCTAGTGATCTCTTCATGTGAAGTAAAGGACATATTTCTGTTCTCACATTATGATTTTCTAACGATAAAATAAAAATAATGCAACATACACCTCGTTTGGCTTAAATATTCTTAGTTGAAGACATAAACCGTGGCGACATATTAATTATTGCATTTTCATTTTTTTCATTTTCTTAAAGTGTGAGTCCCCCCCCCCC
>JAODJU010000014.1:11680973-11729347 GCA_026776725.1 Gnathonemus echidnorhynchus
CGTGTACAATGAGTACAGCAGGGGGCTCAGAACACAGCCCTGGGGGGCTCCAGTGCTGAGAGTGAGGGAGGCTGAGACATGTTCGCCCATCCTTACTGCCTGTGGTCTGCCATTTAGGAAGTTGGAGATCCACTGACACATAGATGAGCTGAGTCCCAGGTGCATCTCCTCTATGTCCTCTGCTTTCCCACCAGCTATGATTGTTTAATTACCAGATGCAGTGACAAAAAAATGTTCAAACCTGCCATACAAGTAGCCTTCCTCCCAAAATGTGGATTTTTAAAGGTTTTTAATGACGATAGCTGATCTGAAAGAAGCTATGTTAAAACATGTCTGTTTTTTATTAAAATACAAATCTACTTTGTGTTCTTAAAAACTTTTTTTTTTTTTGTAGAATGTTATACTTTGACTACAGCTTAAAACAATGCTTAAACAGTGGAAAGGAAGTAACCCTTTAATCATGTGAACCTTATATACAGTAGCCATGCACTGTATCCTCTTAGCATGGAGAAACAACCAATTTGTCTTTGAAAGGGGCTGGGGAAAACCAATAGAAATCATGTAACCATATTTCATACAAGTATTCAGCTTCACACTGCTCCATGCATGCAGTGTCAGAAAAAAAGAGTATCAATTTGTACCCTTGCCTGTCACTGGGGCTGTACCCTCAAGGGTCTGCCAATTTCACCCTAATTGTAGGTAAATGGACCTTTTAATCTAATTTAAGGTCAGAAATGGACTCTGAGGAGCATCCCCACGGTGCAAACAACATTAGTGTACCCCAAATGGTACAAAAACGTTACTCATAGTCCGTTTCTGTATCATAAAAGGTACCTTTACCCTTTAGGGTACAGCCCAAGTGGCAAATAAAGGTACAAATTGGTGCTCATTTTTCTAACAGTGTAGCAAGGCAGCTCTGTAGGTTGTTTGTGGCACCTGACCACACATCCGGAGGCCTAGCGAAAGCAAGTTGGCAGCCGGTAGGCGATGGTGTCGAGTCCCAACCGAACGTCGTTCCCCACACCCTCGACAAACGGATATGTGAAGTCAGGCCAGTACACAGGCTGCGCCAGTTTTTTTCTGCGGCCGTTTTCTTTCTGAGCAAGCTATTGCTTCAGGATTCACATCCTGACCAGAATGGTGATTTCTTGAAAATATTTTTTGTTGCGATGAAAAGACTCAGCAAACTGTTAAAACTGAGGATTTTTTTTTTTTTTTTTAGGAAAATGGTGTTGGATTTCTGTAGGACCGTGAGTAGTTGAAGGACTCCACATCACACCTTCAAACTGACAAAAAAGAATAAAGAATATGCTTTTCAGACCTAGAAAATGTAGATTTATTGCAGAATTCCAGATCATATATACTGGACATGTAGATAGATAACCTGTACATTAACCTTTACACTATTTCATCATTTATTCATCATTGAGTCAATATTCAGTCTATATCTGACAAAGTATGGGAAACTTAAAAAATGAATATTTTTAGACATACCTTTGAGAAACATTAACCTGTATAATTTTTTTTCCTAATCATTTCTTGTACCAACTTTGGGACCTTTTTTATTATTTGTGTTCCGTTTCTTATGTAACACCTTCAAATCAGTCAAATTTGGCGATTTCTTTGAATGGGCAGGCAGGTAGTGCCTTTATCTAAAGCAGGACCTCAATTCCAAGTCCAGGCCTTGTTTTCAGTTTTCCCAGTTAGTTAGTTTGATTATTACTGATTCTGATTGGGCACAGAGGCTTCACAGCTACCTCACAGGTAAAGGAAGGCTGGAAAATCAGCAGGGCTCGGACCTTCAGGACCGTAATTTGAATATCCCTGATTTATGGGTTTGTGATGAAAAGTAAAAATTAATAGGACTGGACAACAAGAGGTGGATAGTTCACCTCTAGTTGGTTGAAACAAAATCTTGGTCTGGATTTATACTTTCTGGACCTGAACTGTCTGCCTGTGTGGGCAGCTCTGATAGGTCTAACTGTGGTCACCTGGGCAATGATGAACAATGAAGGCTACCATTATAACTGAAACAGTCCGTGGCTGAGGGTGGGCTCTTTCTCCCTGGCTACATTTGTCCATCCTGTAGCCCCCAAGTAGAAACACGGCAGCCGAAATGATGCATTTCATGCAGTCACCTTCATGCCCTCAAGCTCCAGACCTTCTGTCCCCTGCAGATCTACCGTGGAAAGAAGAGGCCAGCGGTGGATGGGATATGCATCGGGGTACCTACTGCTGAGGTGAGCGAGCGCCTCCCCAATAAGGCATAGGAAGGATGTCAAAGCTCGTTGATACAAGGATATCTGCTGTTAACTCAACTACACAGGATCATCTACACTAGTGGCCAATATTGTGGAAACACTTCTAGTTTTTAGTTTGCAGAACTTTATTCAGCTGTTGGTCCAGTTATTTATTTAATCATCCAATGTATGATATTTGTAACATTCTTTGATTGTTTATAAACATTACTGCCAATATTTGTGTAGTCATTTTTAAAGCGTAATGCCAAAAAAGCTAGCCGTTTCCAGAATTTTGGCCGGAAATATACTCGTAAGATGTGTGCAGAATAACTGGTCATAAGGCTGGATGGATGCATGATGCAGAACTAATTTTTATGACTGACACACGTTTGAAAAAAAATAATAATTTAAAAAAAAGGAATGAGGAAAAATCAAGTGGGATGAAACTGCAGGAAGGAAATATTTTTAGCATTTTTATCAATTGTGTCTTATACATGACCCCCCATTGTTGACATGAATATGGGGCCTATCTTTGCATCTTCATTTTCCTGTTTATGCCATATTCATATAAATGTCAGTGGAATAATGTGCCGGGTAGCTGTGGTTCTTCATCGTCTGTCATACATTATTTAGTGGGATGCTTATTGCCATCGAGTGAGCGCTGCTGTGATCTAAATCTCTCTACGTAAACAAACAAGAATAGATCGATGAATGGAAATGAATGAAATATTCAGTAGCTGTGTGTGTCTGTATGTGTGTGTGTGTGTGTGCACCGTCACACAATATTTAATTCCGCATGAAATCACGAGGCCTCACTCTTCTGCCTCCATAGGTTTAACATGAGTTCCTTAATATTCTTTATACCATAATTCCAACTATAACACCATATGAGCCAGGATGACTATGTAGCTTGGGTGCATAACCACAACTTTTTGATATATATTTTTATATTTTTGTTACCGTTATTCCCTATTCGCCATTTTTTAGGAGATAGTGAGCCAAATACATCTTAAATTTGGCATTTGGAATTGAATAAATACACTCAATGTCATTTAAATGATGTCATCAGTCTCAGGCTAATTACCTGTATGCCGCCATGGCATTTCACCTGAATGTTCATTGGGGATCAGGGTAGATGAATGTGGCATGCATTGGCATGTCAATTAACTCCAAGCAGTTTAGCACTTTTACATTCCTCAGGAACCCATTACCATGTGGCACGGAGCATTTTCTGCAGCCATCCTCCATAAAAGCTTGCAAAACAAAGCATAATAGATATATAATCATATATAAGACTCTTGATTTCTTACACCATTGTAGTTCGTTGTGCGTCACTTCTGTTTTTATGTAATTTTTAATGATGATTTATTGCAACGCATCAGCGTTTCACAATCCAGTCCTTGACGACCCCCAGACAGTCCAGATTTTTGCTCCCTCCCAGGCAGTAAACATATTTGCTCCCTGGGAGGGACCAAAAATGTGGACACTCTGGGTGTCCCCAAGGACTGGATTGGGAAACACTGCGATACACCTTTAAATGTCAGCTAGGCTGATGCAACGCTCTTAATACAGCATTGAGAAAGGCACGTAGTGTGTGGCAGTTTGCTCTGAAAGATGTGGAGCCAGAATAAAGAGCACTTTGTGGTAGCTGACACGAGCATCTTCCCAGGCGTGCTGAATACCAAGCTGCTTTTTAAGTTCCAGGGAAGCAACAAAGGCTTATTCACTTTCACGTACACGCAAATCCCCTTGGAACTGATGGGGTATTTTTTTTATTTAATCCAAAAGATGTTTTTTAATGGAAAATCTCTAACCTGTTTATGTTCCAGGAATCCTATGAGATTTTTGCATGCTTGCCATGTAATATGGCGTGTACAGCAATGGAGTGTTAACCTCCTCTCGGTGTCACCTAACCTTATTATAAACCTGATGCGTCAATCAGTCTCAGCGGTTCCAGACTGTCACTGGTCCTCCTGCCTCACTCCAGCCTGTGCGATGCCTGATGCTGAGATGGACCAGCCTGCAAAACTTTACACACAAACCAAAATATAGTGTAGTGTTTGAAACCTTCTTCTTAAAATGATGGAATCAGAACTAAAACTGATAATGTGACATGAAAATTAGTTCCTATGCTGGTTAAAATTGCTGGTGCTGGTATTGACAACGACAGCTTCAAAAATCTGCAGATTTTCCCATTTTCATCCTTTTGTGCAAATTAACTTTTACTAAAGTGTTTCGTGTACCAGACTCAAAGGATTCTCAGGTCAAGCCACTTTATTGCCGTTTCACACATGACATGATATTGTGATTATAGGACAAGATACATAGATACAAATAAGAATAAAAATAAAATAAAATGAAACATTACACAACAATATACATCAATGACAACAACAATGAACAGTGGTTTAGGCAGTAGTCCGTGCAAATGGCAGAAATAAATATGCATTTTACCAACATTTATATGGTGGGTAGACGCGTCTAAAATCACATATTTGTTAGCTATGTAGTAGGTGAAATATAACTGGCTAAGTGAGCAGTATGTCTGAATCCTCAGTACAGAGGGGACAGTCGGCAAACAATGCCCGGATGACATACTGCATACTGTACTACAATTATGAAATTTTAAAGGTGTGCACCTGGTGGACGTTACACTTGTCCCATAAGGCCACTGGAGCTGCGACCAGAGGCACAGAATGCCGCTTGCTCAAAAATTTGTTTCAAGATGGCAGAGGAAGTGCTCTCTCTGTACAAATTTAAGTAGAAAACGGTACCCAGTTGACTCAAATGTGTCAAGCAACATCATTGGTAAACAACTGGGTATGCAATATGTGTGGGTGCATACATACTGTATGCATATATACTGGGTGCATATATATATACAGTATGCAATATGTCTGGGTGCATACATACTGTATGCATATATACTGGGTGCATATATATACAGTATGCAAAATGTCTGGGTGCATACATACTGTATGCATATATACTGGGTGCAGATATACAGTATGCAATTTGGGTGCATACATACTGGGTGCATACATAATGTTGTCATGCATACATACAGCATATACTACATTAACAGTCGAGTAGTAGGCTTGTAATGAAATTCAGTAGGTGCTGTGCAAGTACGTGATTTCGAACACATCTGAGAAATCTGATAGCCTGTGGGGGAAAACGATTATAGAGCCCGGTGGTGGTGCACAGAATTCTCCGGAGCCTTTTTCCAGACGGAAGAGGATGAACAGGCGGTATGACAGGTGTGAGGGATCACGTGATAGAGTGGGCTCTGCTGTGCAGCTGTTAATATAAACGTCCGTAAGGGTAGGTAGGTAGGTTCCTATGGTCTTATCAGCTGCCTTCACCATTCGTTGGAGGGACTTGCAGTCTGAGACTTTGCAGTTCCTGTACCAGTCAGTAACGCACCTGTTTAGGAAGCTCTCTATGTTTCATCTGTAGAAAGTCGCTTGAACTGGGCTGGGGTGGGGTGGGGTTTGGGGTTGCTCTTCTCAGATGGAAGAGGAGGTGGGCACTGGGATGTCAGGTCATCTGATATGTCTACTCCAAGGATCTCGGGGTACACATATTACCACTTTCACAGTGGGGCCATTGATGTTTAGTGGAGGCTACCATATTGGGCTTCCTGAAATCTGTTACTATCTCCTTGGTCTTCTCCACATTCAGGGCCAGATCGTTATCCGCATGTCATGCTGCTGCTCACTCTGACTCTTGTCTGTATGCAGTTCCATCATTGTTGCTGATCAGATCCTCCACTGTAGTCTTCTCTGCAGACCTCATGATGCGGTTGTGAATCTCAGATGCACTCAGCCACAATGCTACAGTCACCCCTGTTAATCTGTGTCTCTCCACCTGTATATCTGCATAATCAGCTGCATTGTAAAAAGTCCTGTTTTTCCCCTTTATCTACAGTGCTTTGGTTTGTTGGGTATAAATGGAGCTGGAAAAACAACCACATTCAAGATGCTGACGGGGGACATCGCAGTCTCCAGCGGAGATGCCTTCTTGAACGGTTACAGGTAGATATATTAACCAGTCAGAGTTTGGGTCCTGTCACTAAATGTAGACTCTTGTTCTCTTTGTTCTCCTCACACTAATAAAAAACCAGCAGTAGATGTTATGGGCTCTGCTGCTTACTCCCATGCTTATTCAACTCATCTTCACCTAGCTGAAAGGCCTTGTTTTTTTTCCATAATATTCTTGGGCAGGTGTTTCCATGGCAACATTATTATTTGCCCTCACTAATTCTTTCCAGTTCTCCTAGACCAGCTTCACCCTAAGGTCCAGTGTGTTTCGAAGCATACTGCTGTTGCCATAGTTAATTTTTCATGAAGCTATTCTCTGGCTCTGATCAACAAAGGACCCAACTGAAAATCTCAAGGTCTTCACATTGCTGTTAATGTTAACTGATGTGGTATGAAGTCAACAGTTGCTGCGATCACCTGAGTTTGGGCAGTGGAATGATGAACGGTCAGCATTCATTTTCACAGTGAGCGTTAGGTCTGTGCATCTGTCTGATTTGTGTTCGGTCAAGATCACTCAAAATTGAGAAAAAATTGTTTTGCTTAATACTGATATCCTACTCTTGACAATAACGCTACCATAACAAAATCAGTGAATGACATATTTTCCTTCTAGTCCCGTCTTCATCGTGATGTAGGCCAAATTCCCTTTTATGCTGTAATTGCAGTTAATGAAGTCCAGTGAGAGATAGGCCTTCAACGTCAGTTATAGTAAAACCGGGTCAGATTGTGCCAAAATTGACATCAGAGAGATCCTGGTACTGAGGCAGTATAGTTGCTCTGATTTCTGCATGAAAACGTACGTTGCCTGGAGGGTTAGCGCTAAAGCTGCTTCTCACCATGGCCAGTGTGCCTTAAAAAGAAGTAAATCAGAAGATAAATTTTTGCACCCTTGCACAGGAGGATGGGCGGGCGGGTGGCCGGGTGGCCAGAAGTCTTTGAACCTGACTTAATTTTACATAATGTTTATAATTCTCTTATCCAGTGGATCCCCTTCATTTTCCCACCAACTTGATTTCTTTCCCTTTTTAATGTGATCAGTACACTTTTGTCACTCTAGTAAAGCCAAATTCGAATCTCATAGCAGAAATGCAATTGCTGTACAGCTTGCTGTTGGCTTTCTCTCTTTCTTTATGGTGACAGATTTTTTTTATCCCCTCTCCATGTGACAGTTGCTGTGTCTTTGGATCAGCCAGAGGCTCTAGCGGCTGTAGAATTCGTTCTACGAGAACTTTTTCAGGTCGAGACGTTGTCATAGTAACGTGTTCAATGTGCGCCGCGTCTTGGGTGGCATTCAAGAATGCTCTGTCAAAAATAATTTAGGTGAAAATGAAAGCACAATTCTCAAATTCCTGTGTTCAGAAGAGCTGTTAGGAGCCCTCCACCTTTCCAAAAGGCCTAGCGGGATGTGGCTGCATTCCCGCTTACCGCTATAAGCTAAGGTGTGTTCCCAAGGCATACACCCTATGTGTATTGACATAAGTGTGCACCAGGTCCCTATACAGTTGTGTGTTCTACAGCCATATACAGTACATAGATGCGTTTGATTCCTCTGCTCTCTGCTCCACAGGGGTCTTGTGTGTGCTGTACACAGATATAATGAAAGGCCTAATTTCCAGAATATGTGCTCTTTGGCAGTATCCGTACACAGATGACAGACGTCCATCAGAACATGGGTTACTGCCCACAGTTTGACGCCATAGATGATCTTCTGACTGGCCAGGAGCACCTGGAGTTTTATGCACGCATTCGTGGAGTACCAGAGAAGGAAGTTAAAATGGTGAGCAGGTGCCTCAACTATGCATATGTGCATTTATTTGCACTTATTCTGTCTTTATGGGTCATTATACACACTTAAGGGCACAGTACACAGTTATTTATGAAGTTACAGTACAGGTTACAAGGTTGCAGGTTCAAAAGAACATCACCCCCTGCAGGATACTGTGAATGTGAATAATGACATTTTCTTTGGGCCCTGGAGCAAGGCTCATAATCCCCCAAAAAGTGCTCCCGGGGGGCCAAATAAGTGGCCTGACCCTGTGCTCAGACCCCAAGCTCCACTGTCAACTGTATATTTGCCTGTTTATTTTTCAAAGGAGAGCATAATGGGATGTGTGAAGAGAAGCATTCTGAAGTACTTCTGGAAATGGAAAATGATGCATTAAAAGTAGTTTAATTTCCTGTATATTGAAACTGAGTCGCATCCTCCTTAGCGACTCTTAGTCTGACTCTTCAGCACCATCATAAGGTTGTATAAGCCTCCACATAATGAGATGTAATCCAGTTCGGCCACATGTTCCTTGTGGAAATCCGCCATCACTTTGTATAAAGTGATGTGAAGATGAACCCCTTCCATGATGACTCTGTGATGATTTTTCTAGGGGGGGTGACTTTTTTAGGGGGGGGGGGGTGTGCTAGGCCAAGGAGAGCTGGTCTCAAACATGCAAACAGTTAAAGCATGTATAAAAACTCAGTTTGTGATTGTTGATTCATTTTTAGCCATCACCTTGTTCCAAATAGATATGTAGCTTAGCGTTTTACTGAAGAAATTCATGTACCGTCTCTTGCTCCATGGTTCTGCAGATGACACTCCCCTTGGGACTGTAACTAGCAACATTAAGCTTAAAGGTCTGTGCCCTCTTTTGCACACCCTGAATGAGTTCCAGGGGACAGCCACTGTCAGGCCACAGGGTGATATGACAGAATGCATCCCTGTCTCTCCTTCAGGTGGCCAAGTGGGGCATCCAGAAGCTTGGCTTGGTGAAGTACTCAAATAAGTCCGCCGGGACCTACAGCGGAGGCAACAAGCGCAAGCTGTCCACCGCCATGGCGCTGATAGGGTGCCCCCCAGTGGTCTTCCTGGTAAGCGTCACACAGCCTCAATTCAATACCATAAAGCTCTCCAAAGAGTGTCTCACAGAGGATCGCAGCAAGTCACCATGGAGCTAAGAGCAGAGAGAGGTCTCGAAATGTGGAGTGGACAATGCCAGCCTGTCCTTTGTGTCGAGAGCTAACAATGGGCCTTTGCAGGATGAGCCCACTACGGGGATGGACCCCAAGGCCCGGCGCTTCCTGTGGAACTGTATCCTCAGCGTGATCAAGGAGGGCCGGTCTGTCATCCTCACTTCTCACAGGTGAGCTCCTATGTCCATCCGCAGTGCTTCACAGTGACCTGCAGGGGGCGATGTTGCTTTGAGCTTCCAGATTCCGTTATTATCGGGCAGATAATGAAGAACTTTTAACAAGTTTGTCCCCAGAAGTTGACATTTTGGCTAATGAAGAACATATGTACCTATACTGAGCTCATCGTGCGTCAGTTATTCAGTCATAATAATGACGACTGTGTGTTTTAGATTAGTGTTTCTCGATCTGGTCCTGAAGGGCCCTCAGATGGTCCATGTTTTTTCTCCCCCCCGATCTCCCAGCTAGAAGGTAGCAAAACTCTGGGCAGTCTAGGGGTCCACGAGGACCATTTTGAGAAATACTGGTGTGGATATGATGACCACAGCTGTGGTATAGTATGGGTAACAGCATGTAACCCACTTTTGTAAGCCCTTTATGTGGGGTAACAGCATGTAAGCAGCGCCTTGTGTGTTGCAGCATGGAGGAGTGTGAGGCTCTGTGCACACGCATGGCCATCATGGTCAACGGCCGCTTTAAGTGCCTGGGCAGCATCCAGCACCTGAAGAGCAGGTGAGCTTCTTGCTTTGTGTGCCTTCATTACTGTCGTCTGACAGGAGGCTGTCAATTCTACTGTACCTTCACAGAGAAGGCCAGCTCATGTAATGAGGGCCTGGAGTTTAGCCTCTCAGTTTCTCAAACACAGCCCAGCACTGGCCTACTGCCTACAGCCTGTCACATTGATTTCAACACTGTTTTTTTTTTTAGCCACGCCTTCTTTGTGTCCAGTTTATCTCTCCAGTTTACCACACCCTGTGTTTTTTCACACTGTTTGTTTGGTCCTCTACGCTATGTTTTTCACACTTTACCCCATACACGTTTTTCACTCTATTCCATGCCTTGTTTTTTTTTTCTTTCGGTTTTAGCACGCTGTGTTTTTTTTTTCAACGCATTAAACCCTGTGCTTTTCATATTTTGTCAGGTCATTTCGTTCACCACACTTGTGTTTGTCGTACTTCTGCCGCACCCCTGTTTGTTCGGTTCGTCTCATTTATAATCCCCATTGTTCTTATGTGCCCCCCCTTGGCACCACACCCCGTGTTTTTGTGGTTTGCCACGCAGGGCACCATACCGTGCATGTTGCAGTCCGGCGGGGAGATGGGCAGTGCCTCGGTCTTGGAGGCTCGTTAATTTGACATGCTTGGCTTGGAAATCAAAGTTGAGATGGCATTTTCTGCACAGATGGAGCTGTTGTCAACTCAAATAATTGGTACAGGCAGAAAGAAAACTCACTCAGGCTGCAGCAAAATGTCCAAGGCTGCAAAGAAAACGTTCTTCGAGTAAATGCTTTATTGAGTTATTTTGCAAAAATAATGTATATTCTGGTTTTGATTATCATTAGGTAGGAGAGCTGAAGGAAGTCAAATTATTCCTTTGTAAATGTGTGGGAGACACTGGCAGGGTCTCTGCAATAGAAAACCTGCTTCTGTCTTGTTCTGCAATCAGACTGTAAAGGAGAGACATCTGGGGACACTGTAGCTGGGAAACTTAGAGGAGCGGTGCACTGAGGCAGAGTTTGTATGTGTGTGTGTAACAGGGAGAGGTAGAGAATAGTACAAAATTATAATATGATTGTGTTGGTAATGTAAATAGCTATCTTAATACGTTTCAATGATTGAGCAAGCGTTTCTCCCCAAAGTGACTCATCTGTGTTATGTTCTGAAAAGAATGCATGGCTAGATGTTAAATGACACAATTTGGGGACAGGTAAGGCCACAGGTGCTGTGACAGTGACCCAGTTAATCTAGCTCTCGTCGCATATACATTTTCATAAGCACTCCTTCCTATCTGATGACTGTAATTACAGTCATAACCATCATTCCGTGTGAAATGGAGATTTTTTTCCAAAAATCGGAACCGCTTCAGTTGTCAGGGCAATTAGCGATAATTGTGATAGACTGTCCATTTTCCTCCAAAAAGTAGTGATGAAATAACTTAGATATCATGTAGTGGATCTGTTATTGGTGCTGCTCTTATGTCTTGGATGAAGTGAAATTATAACGAACATATAAAAATGTAAAATTCTCTGTGGGCCTGAGAATAAAGAAAATATAAACAATAATAATAATAATAGATGATGATGATGATCACACACAATGGGACTTGGGCTAGAGTCTCCATCCCAGCTCTACCTGTGTGGAGTTTGCATGCTCTTCCTGTGTCGTCATGGGGTCCCCTCCCCCCACAGTCTAAAAACCTGCTACAGTGAATTGGAGTTCCCAAAATGCCCGTAGGTATGAAAGGTGTGTGTGCCCGGCGATGGTCTGGCACCCCACCCTGGGTTATTGCCTGTACCCTATAACCGTCTGGGATAGGTTTTGGACAAGCGGATATAGAAAATGGATGGATGGATGGATGGATGGATATATTCAAAAGAGAATTTAACAGGTCTCCAAAACACATGCATGATGGGAACAGTTTGATGTCTGTAAAAACCGTGGTTATAAATTTTTACTGAGAGCCACGTTGAACAGTCGCCCCTTTGAGTCTCCTTGCTCCTCATTCATTCATAATGTCTCATTGAATATTCCTTCCAAAGTGACAATAAATAAAGGTCAAGGCCACGATTTATTGGCATAGAAATGAAGGACACCAAGGAGACAAGCTGGGCCTGAATTGTAAATTGTGACGCTGCAATTGTTATTTTGCTTTTAATCTCCCAGTGTATCGCATACTCTGCGAAGATCACACGCACACATGCGCATCTACACAGCGGCTAGCGCGGTTTGATAAATGCATTGACACATTACACAGGAAGATGTAGATGGTGCAGGAAGCTTCAGGCACAGCGGGGTTGCATCCCTCAGTAGAAATGCAATGTGTCGCATTTTTCACTGCAGTACACCCCGGAACTGACTGCATCTGTTCCCTTTATTTATGCAGACATGCAGCTTGTCTGCTTATGTTGTGGTCATTAAAAAAACTACAATCAATATCGATAATTAATCATGCAGAGAGATTTCACATCAGAGGCGAGAGCTCGCACGGAATCGAAGACTGTTTCCAGCGGCTCGTTAGTACGACATTTGATGCGAACCAGACAACACATCACATAATCCATTGCAAGATCTGTTTTTTTCCCTCCACTGGACGTTTGGTAGCCATGCTTTTCACAGAGCATAAATGGGACACAATGGCATTTCTCACGTATTGGGGTTTTAATGATAGAGGCAGCCCTGTACAAACAGTAGGAAGATAAACTGCATTATGAAATTGAAAATGTGTGTGATTCCCTTTGTTCGCATAGCCGTATTGCATCAAAAAAAAAGTTTCCAATGCGACATGAAAAATGTCTGTTTGGAATGCATACCATTTGCATTTCATTTGGTGCAACACACTGAAAACCTAAGAAAGTAAATCTTCTTAGGGCAGGAATGAACAAATTTATGAGGCATCTGAAACTTATAGAGAATATCAGAATTTTTGATGCATTTTTTTAAGAGGGAAACTTTGGTACTTTGTAGCTGTGTGTATGGTGTACAGCTGAAGTCAGGTTGCACACATTTACATGTAGTGCTTTTCAATGTATTTTATGGTAGGTGATTGACCAGTGGGGTAATGTCCAAAATTAAAACTCTATAAAGAATAAATTTACATGACCCATGTACATTTGAAACTGAAAGTCAAATGAATAGAGAGAAAAAGTATACATGATTGCCTTTTATTATGATGGTGGTGTTTGATGTGTTATAATAGTGTTTCCCAACCCAGACCTCGAGGACCCCCAGACAGTCCATGTTTTTGCTCCCGCCCAGCTCCCTGCCAGACAGTCCATGTTTTTGCTCCCGCCCAGCTCCCTGCCAGACAGTCCAGATAACTAGCTGGGAGGGAGTGAAAATGTGGAGTTTCTGGGAGTCCCTGAGGACCGGCTTGGGAAACAGTGTGTTATCATTTTCTGCACATGTGAATAAAGGCAGAGAAGAACTCGGTGGGAAATGTCAGATGGGAACAGTCATTGCAATCTCTTAGTAATGAGTTTTAGCAAGCCTCAAAGTTCACAGTCCCTTCCTGACACTCATAAAGAGCTCTTGTTCTCCGAGAGTTTAGCACTCTAGCTATTCTTGTGGATTGGAGTGCTTTTCAGTGGCCCATAATAATCTTTTTTTTTTTTTTATGAACTGTAGTTGTGTATAATCTGATAATGATTGAAATCAGAATTCAGCTAGGAAAACTGTGATTAGAATAGTGCTGTCTTCTGGTGCACATTACACAGTACCTACTGTCACAAAAGTTAAATGTGACACTTAAACAAAAAACTGCAAACATTGCAATATCACATTTTGTCTACTATTTAAAATTAGCATAATATTGGCTAAATAAGCATGACCCTCTTCAGTAACCTACGACACTGGAAAAACTTAAGAGACACAGCAAAATTTTCAGTTTCGCTCATTTTTCAAGTTATGGGTATGCGCCTGCTTCCCACTGATGAAGGGCTCCCCCTTTGCTCTATGGGTCTTCAGTCCTGCTTCTAGGAGCCTGATACGAACTGTCCCAGCAGTGCACTGCACACCGCTTAATGTTTCCTATTCCATTTGAAGGTCACTTGAGGTCATCCTCCGATTTATGAGGCACTGCCAGATAAGTTGATAGTCATCTCTGGCATTAGAAAGTCACTTCTGCCATCTCCGTTTTGTTCTTGGGTACTGCTGTCTTAGAATATTTGAGCCTGGAAACAACCTGCTGCTCCTTGTAGTCTTCTGCCAGCAGAACCAGGATTAAACCAGGATTTAAAAACACAGATATTTAAAAAGTATAGAGTGGTTTCATATTTTTTTTCCAGAGCTGTATGTTAATTTTAATATTATCTGTCATTGTTTTTGACAAAATTTCAGCCTTGGTGGATTTTTTTAGATTTTCAGGCCAAACATAGTACTTGTATCACTTTGCAGAAATGGCTTTTTGAGTTTTATTTTGGGGAAAAAAATAAGTAAATTTTACTTAGATGTTTATAGTATTCTTATGAATTAAGAGATGGTCCTTCATTTGCTGGCCGCAGTACATTTTAATGCTTCTTCTTACATATCCCATCTTGTTGTCCTTCTGAGGTACACATGCATGTCCTTGGAATATTTTGGGGGGGAGGTTAAGGGCCTTGCTCAAGGGCACCAATGGAGACGTGATCATTCTGCTGAGGCTTGAACCGGCAACCTTCCGATGAGAGGCACAGATGCTTAACCTCCACTGTTAGAGCCACATGCTACCCTCCACTGTTTGCACACATTAAACTCTTTAAACATATCCTAGCATCGTTACTAGCTTATTCTGTGTGTTTCCATTGTGACTGAGAGACTGTTCACTATTGGAACACGTGTGGCAGGAGCCTCAATGAGAAGGACTGCAAAAGATGCTGAGGTTCCAGGAAGCAAATGGCCCAGGATCACGCCACCATCATCAGTCAGGAGCAACTGTGAACAAAAGTGCAGGCATTGGCATAAGAAGGTATTTTCATCAAGAGGAGTCCACTGGGAGCTCTAAGGAAAGGTTTACTGTGGCTCAATTCTAGATCTCAACCCAAATGAAAGATGGTAGGATCTGAAGCAGCAAAAGAACTGAAGCATTTTCTGTCATAATCAACGAAACGCCCAGTGATGATGGACCAATGGTGCTGCAGGCTTCCAGTGGAGGACCAGGGAATATACACCAAGGGAGCTCTCTCGGGGGCTCGTGGTGGTCAAAAGCCCTAATTTGGTGTGTCCTATGTTGTGAACGCTACCGGTAGGCCGTCATAAATCATAACCACCATTGTTTATTGCGACTAGGCCTAACCTTTAGGAATCAATACAGAATATGAAGATGCTCTTCAAGCAGAATGCGGAGCAATTTGCATTGTTAGTGGAAGGAATTTAGATTTTATGCAGCAGTATTAGAGAGCACACCCCCCCCCCCCCCGTATTTCTTGGTTTGTTGATTTTTCAACAGGCTGCTTATTGGCTGCTCTGGATGTGCCAGCTGCTTGCCATGGAAACTGAGAGAGCCGTCACGAGTTTCTCTGTTTTCCTCCGCTGTGCGCTTTATTTCAAGGGCTCAGATAATGTTCATTAATTAATAAGAGCTGGATTATTGGCAGATAATTACCGGGAGAGTGGTGGCTGTGGCGGGAACATTGTGTAATTATAATGTAAAGTAAAAAGAGCATACGTTATTTGCTGGAACTTTCGAGGCAATGATTTTCACATAATTTGCTTGATGGATTGAACACCATCAGCAGCGTCCACAATATCTTTTTGTTTTTTTTCACACTTGTTTTGCAGGTCAGTGAAGCTCAGATAAACCAAATAATTCATTGTGAAGCTTGCTTACTCAGAAATTTTCAGGTGCATAATGACAGGCTTCTAGATATAAAAGGGCTGTTGAAAAGATAGTAACAGAGGGACTCCATTTAAAAAAATCCCGCAATAATAGGTTTTTGGAGACATAGTGTAATACAAAGACAAAGTGGGGTTAAGGGAGTTAAATCAAAAAGGCACTTTGCCAGACCATATGAATAAATGAATTGTACCTGATTTTGTTCTGTACCTTTTAAGTATGTGCAAGAAGCATCTGACTTTTGCTAGGAAAACATGCATAAATATATAATAACGGTTATAAATCATTCTCAGTCTTGACTGCAAGGTTTGCTCATTTCACCTGCTACTTAGTTTCCATGGTATGAACACCGAAAGCTTTTTAGTTTTCAGCCTGCAGATAATGGCTCAAAATATCTGTACCTAAAAAAGTTTACCACTGAGTAAGAAAATGTTGTTTCATTTAGACAAAAAAATGCCCATAAATGTGGGTTTTTTTTTGTTATAGCCGGAACTATAAAATGTATGCAGTATGTCTTATTAAAGGTTGAATATAAAGAGTCACAGTCGCAGAGTACTCAGCTGGGTGGTAGAAACAAAATCTTGGTCTGGATTTGTAGTTTCTGGGTCTGAAATGCCCAACACTGGCTATAGGCAGAATAGAAACCTGAATTACCTGCGTAGCTGAGGAAGTGAAATGATTATCCATTTTCTAGGTAGGAGGCCTCCCAAGTAAAGCTTTGCATCGGCCCCTTAAAAGGTAGAGCCGGCCCTGTCTTCAAACCGTCACAGAATGAGAGCGACCTCCCCTCCAATTAATGGTCAAATATAAATGTATCATTATAGTTCTCATACCTTAGCAACTGCTGACGGTGGAATTCCTTTCATAAAAGAACAGGGAAGCATCACAAAAGAGATTTTTACTCAGCCATTGGAAATGGCCACCGCTTTTGTTCTCACTGTTACAATACTTCTGTCTGTAGTCTGAAGTAATTACTACCGCCGCTGGAATACCCTTCAGCCAAGTCCATGTGAAACTCTGAGGTCCAACACTGGTGGTTTCAGGAACCATTTATCATGCTCCACAGAAACAATTAATTGAACGCCCTATGAAGAAGGCCTGTATTTAAATTGCTTGTTGAGCAGAGTACCGAATAACAACCTTTGACAATTCAGCAGCTTTTACCCAAGGTTGATGGGGATTGTTATTTATAACAATTTATAATGGCGTTTTTTGTGCCTTGAAAGTTCTTGACGAAAAAATACCACCAACGTCTTATCTTTCTCTCACACAGGCTCGTGCGGCTCTTATTTTCTCGAAACACATTGGGTAATCCAGCTTGTGCTTCTGAGAGCAACCTTAACAGATGTTATGCCAGCGTGAAATCGTGCCAGTTCGGGGGAAAAAGTCACAACAAAGCGGCTGCTGAACTCGCTGGGACACGCGACAGTGGCAGGGCGAGATGTACAATAAAAAAGCAGAAAACAATTATTCCTGTGTTCATGGACTTAAAGTTCGCTTCCCAAATTGAAATCCAATCATTTCTCCATCCAGTCGTTTCATTGTATCTCTCCATCTCATTTAATGTCCTAGTGCCAGAGTGTAAAAAAATGGGGGGGGGGGGAGCAATACCCTTTGAGTCATTTCATTCAGTTTCCCCATAGGTTGTGGGAAAGTCCATAGGACAGAGAGGGAGGGAGACTCAGAGGACAGTGTGTGTTGTGGTCCAAATCAGCTTAACAGCCCCAACTGATCCCTGGGAGAAGGTAGGCAGACTGAAAAGCAGCTGTTTCAAAAGCACAATGAAAGAGTTGAAACCGCTGTGAAGAGAAATTGACAGTGGGGAGTATCGTAGTGGATCTGCATGTTTATCACAGAGCAAAGTGACATTTCCATAGGTAGACCAACCAACTGAATATTGCAAGGTTTACAGTAGAAAGTTTGAAGAAGCGAAAAAGTGTGGTCTGGTTGGTGGCGGCAGAGCTAATTCACTTCATACCTGTCATTCAGGATTTACATTTGTATTTAATTGCTTTTAAGACACTATCATACCTTGAAATGTTCCTTTTTATCCTTTTAAATCATGGATATTAACTGGAGCAACTCAAGTGAATTACCTTGATCACGAGGACTAAAAAAGCCCTCTTAGGATTTGGATTCGCATCATGGATATGCTCACTGCTGCAGGACCACATGTTGATTAGCAATGGCAGCCGTTACATCCATGCATGCATCTGTCCATCTTCCTTAACCACTTATCTAGTCCAGGATTGCAGTGAGCCTGCAGAACAGGCCGCAAGGTGGGTAACACCTTGAACGGAATTTAATCAATGAATCATATATCAGCTGTGTATTTCAATTTCATAGGGTATAATAGCCAGAGGGTATAGAATTTGTAATAGCGCTTCATAAATATAAACTTTTTCTGCATGAGATTAAATATGCCTTAATATTTCTATACTCTTGCAATTTTTCCTGATTCATGAATAAGTGCTTTATTTTTCACATACCTCCAAATTTTCAACAGTCTTAATGGACTCTGTAAATGATAACTCGTGAATCTGGTTAGTTTTTCCAACTATAAATCTGGGATGACCTTAAATCCCATTTGTAAAAATGCCCCTAAATATTCATATGACATTCACTGGGCCATATAATCTTAAGTCTCCATTGTTGACAGTCTATTCTTCGAAGGCTGACATTATAAAAGCAATATTGTGTGATCTTCCTGGAGCACATGACATCCTTGAAGGCCATAGGATTTAAATGGGCAGGGTACCCTTTGCACACCTGAGGTCTGAGATATTAGCCCTCACCCTGGCAGTCCTCACAAGACATGAACTCTGAGATGTGACAGTGAGGCAGTGAGAGGGTAAGGGGCAGGGAGGATATTTTACAACTGGAGCATCTGGGCTACATCATCCCATTGGCCCTTAAAACTAAGTATGAACTCATCCCCTGCAGCTGTTTCATTAATTGGCTTTTCCCTAACGTCGATTACATTTCGTCTTTGAGAAGGCCGTGATTCATGAATATTAGATGGATGCCACTGTTCATCCGTTCAAGGAGGTGTGCACGTTAACCTTCTGCACACCAGGAGCAAGTATTTGTACGTCGCACACACAATCAAACACTGAACTACTGTGTAGGGAAAATGCTTTTCCACCTGCTTTCTGGATTGTGCTTGAAGAAATAAGCAATACAGTAGTCCTCCGTATCCGCAGGTGATGCATTCCAAGACCTACTGCGGACAGCAAAAACCCTGGATAATGGCAAACCATCCATGGACCCCATATATAAAACGTGATATTCATGTACTTACATATGGTAATTGATAAATTACAACAGAAAAACCAACATTAAATACAGTAATAATAAAGTACATTGTACATTATTATACAGTAATGTACTCTCGAATAAAAGGGATTTTGATGTTTTAGCTTAATTCTCAAGAAACAATAGAGCAATGAAAAAATGTCAAGGGATGATGGACCAGTGAGAATCATGCATATTCCCCTCATAGGACAAAGGAACAATGAAAAACATCGGCTATTGTTACAAATTTTTTCCATGAAAAATATACCTTTACATAACCTGTAATGAGATACTCACCGGCTTACAACCTGTACTCGCTTCGCACGTGGTTTGAAACTTACGAACCATTTCTGAAATTTTTTTCAGCCCGTGGTGAACCATGGATAACTGAAACCGCGATTACTGACAAAGTGGATACAGGGATTCCGCTGTACAAAGACAGAGAAAAGCAAAGCAGTAGAAAAAGAATAAATAAGAATAAAATTGTATAAAATAATACACAATAAAACGGAATGCTAAAGATAAAATAACTGTAAAGTGGACAATGAAATAGACAGCAGTATATCAACAATTGAAAATGATGTGCAGTGATAGTGGGTTGATAAAGTGTGTAAAAGAACTTTTTCGCTATGGAGGCCCATCTGTCCATTCATCCATGTTCTGTAACTGCTGTCCTATTCAGGATCATAGGGGGTCCAGATCCTATCCCAGAGGCTATGGGCGCAAGGCAGGGAACAATCCAGGATGGGGCACCAACAACCCGTCACAGGTCACATTCACACTCCATTCACCTCTTAGTAACTCCAGTTAGCCTCAGTATGTTTTTGAATTTGGCGGGGGAGGCATTTTACCTAGAGAAAAGCCCATGATGACACACGGGGGGGCAGGAACATAGTACCTGGAGGAAACCCCACGACAACACGGGGAGAACTTGAGAACATGCACACTCCACACACATGGAACCAAGGTACAGACTCAAATCCTGATCCCAGAGGTGTGAAGTCGCAGTGCTAACCACTACACCACCATGTTGCCCCCCAACGGGAATCTTTATTCAGAGTACAAACGGCCTGAGCGCAGAAGCTCTTCCCTAGTCTCTCAGTTTTGGCTTTCAGGCTGCAGTAGCGTCTCTCCAACCACAGCAGTGAGAAGGGGCTGTTGTTGGCCGTCGTTGGGAGCAGTTGAACAAGACTTTTTGAAAGACTGTACTTTCTGAAATACTTTCTGTGACAGGATGACGAATACTTTCTAATTTAATATTCATGTTTTGCCTACTATCAAAATGAAATGATTTATTATCTGTGGACCTGTTTACTAATGAAAATGAATTTAAAGGCAGGCTTATCAGTTTTCCCTTCACACCAACACAATGATGCAGCTACATGGAGACGGACAGCAAGCGCCTGGGACTCTGCAATCCGGTGGCTCGAATTATACAAATCCAGTGTGTCCATATTTACCGAGAAACAAGGGTTTAATTTGGATCCTCAATTATGCAAATGGGCCTGATGTCACTTGGAAAGTCGTTAGCCATTAGCGCTCGCCGCTTCGCAGCCCGGCAAGCGAACTCAGGGCTGCAGACGGGCGCGGTGAGAGCAGGTGGCACGTTTTCCAGGTGCCGTAGGAGTCGACGCGTCACGCAGTGACGTCCTTCCTTTTCTGCCCCGTGACGGAAGCTGCCGGTCGCTGCCGTTTTCCGCCAGGGGGCTTGCATGCTCTGATTCTGCCTGAATTTTTATGAGACTGAAAAGAAGCCCAGCAAATAGGTGTTAGCTTCTGTAGCCTCACATGTAGGCAGGCACATGTGCTTCACACAGTGCGCCGCAGTTGCGTGTGTGCTGCCACCTTCAGGGCAGACGTTGTATTGCGGCCATACCTGGTACTCCTGAGGGAGGGGCTCATTGAGCAGAAATGGATGGCGTCTCTGCATGATTTAGGCTGCTGGACCGTTTGTTCCCTTCATTTTAATAGGGAGCCTATTGAATAAATCAATCCAATTTATTTATGGAACTCAGCAAAATAAGTCTGAATAAATTGTCTTTTACAACCCAGGACGGACGCGGCTTCCTCTGGGCCAGTGAGTAAACCGAAATGAAGCAGGGGGGCTATAAACCCAGGGAAAAGGCCCATAAGGCTGTCAGGGAATATGCCGGTTTGCTGCTGAGTGACGCCATTCAGTGGGTCCTGAGATACAGGCCTTTTTTCGGAGACGGCTCTCGCTTGAGCACAGTGCTTAAGAGAAGAATAAAAGCAGTAAAACACCTTAATGCATTAAGGTAATGCAGTGTGGGCTGTGCTTTATGGCAGCAGCCCGCTTCTGGAACATGCCACAAGTATGCTTAGAGAACTTTGACAAGTCACATGGCCATGCAGTACTCATGTGTAAAATGCAGTTTGATGCTTGTGTTGTTTTAACACCTCTCCAATGCAAGAAAGTGGACTCTCTCGCTCTCTCTCTCTCTCTCTCTCTCTCTCTCTCTCTCTCTCAACCTCCAGACTGTCAAATAAAATGATGAGATAATAGACAGGAGATGCACTCAAAATGAATATACTGTACTTTTCACCTCCTGCAGGAGCACCATGAATACTGCATTTGCCCTTTTAAGGTACCTCCTTCAGCAGCCGGCTTGTGAGCAGGAGGCAGCGATAAGGGTTAGATGTGGGGAGCTGGGGAGCCAATTATCCAACCCCGCCTCCCACTAGCTCAACTCAGACTTGATCTGGAAGCCTTATGACCTGATCAGAGAGGTGCCAACCTGGCTTGTAGAGGCTGAGGCCCTGGAATAATGCACCCCAGCAGCCTCCCTCCACCTTGGCATTCATTCGCTGGAATAATTCACCTCCCAATGGGCAGGTGCTTCTGAGTGACCTTGTGCGTGAGCAGCATGCAGCCTGTGAAGCATATGCTACGTGGCTGCTTGGTGCAGGTCGAATCAGCCTTTTGCTTGCAGATTGACTATAGGGGCCAGCAGGTTATGCGTCAAGGAGTCCCCTTCAGTGAACATCATGTACTTGTTATAAGCTATAGGAGCCCTATCAGGGAATGTCTTCTACTTGTTATACCCACTGGGGTCCTATCAGGGAACATCTTGTACTTGTCATGCTCCATAAGGGCCCTATTAGGGAATGTCTCACACTTGTCATGGTCTATAAGGGCCCAATCGGGGATCATCTTGTACGTGATATATACAGAAACTGTCTAAAGAAATGGCTCATGTGCAGCGACTGATTCTCTGCACATTCTCCAGCCGGCATGGTGTTGGATTAGACAAGAGTGCCTGGGACCACTTTCAGATCCTCTCATAATTACTGGGGTTCACTCTCCTCCTTCTGCTGAGTGACTCGCATCTTTTGCGATGGTTCCTTATGACCATAGCGCCTTAGCAGCTCCATCTGTTGGGCTATGAATGGTGCCTAATGAAACATAAGTGTCTGCACCACCTGCACCTCAGAAGAAATTGATATCCAGGTCGCCTACAGTATGTACAAGCAGGTATGACCTTCTTTTGTCTCCAGAACCACATCAAGCATACATGAGTTGTGCATTCAGAGATGCATTTCTGCCCTCTAATATCATACTCAGCTGTTATTTTTGCTTGTTATCTTTAATAGCTCTGGCCGTTCCCCTCTAACATCTCTCATTAATATGATGTTTTCAGCCAAAGCACAATCATTGAATGGATGTTTTTTTTTTCTTTCATTGTACTATCCTCTGGTAACTCTAGATGCAATAGTGCATGGAAATTCCAGGAGGACGTCTCAAAAATGCTAGAACCATCACTTCTGACACAAAACAATCGCACCACCATTTGAAATTGCTTGGATCATGTGTCTTAAAAATTCCAGTGCTTAGCAGTACAGTAACAGAACCTCTTGTCCCTGTCTACATGCTGTATATTCAGTAGCAGCCACGTAATTTACTGTTCGGAGGAGCAGGCTGTTTGCATTAATGCATAGATGTACTTAATATAGTGGCCACTGTTTGTAGGTGTACAGTGGTACAAATTGGCCTGCAGCTGGGGAACATTGGTGCAAGTGTCCAATGAACAATGGGAGAAAGCATCTGTTCTTAACTTAATTAATAATCAGGATGACAATACTAATCTAAGTAAGAACATACCTGGGCCAGCTTGACCCAACAAAATGTTCTAAAACAATTTTCTATCAGCGTCGTTTTCTGCCATTTGAATGAATATGGACAAACATATC
This sequence comes from Gnathonemus echidnorhynchus, assembly GCA_026776725.1. Classification (NCBI taxonomy): domain Eukaryota; kingdom Metazoa; phylum Chordata; class Actinopteri; order Osteoglossiformes; family Mormyridae; genus Gnathonemus; species Gnathonemus echidnorhynchus. The sequence continues at coordinate 11,704,246 of JAODJU010000014.1, forward strand.
CAGCTTAAGCAACAGATGGGTAATGAAAGAACCATATTGAACAATGGATTTGAGTCCAGACGGAGTTTCCTATCGGACAGTCAGATTAGAGGCACATAAAATAACGTCTGGCAGGACTGATATAAACACGGTTGGACATTGCTAAATGATGCTTTCTTTATTTTTCCGCTGAAAAATGTGGCGTCATAGGGGAATTAAGATCTCCAGGCAGCCTTGGATAAGGTATGAAGCAAGCGTCTTCGTAGTGTGGAATGCCTGGGAGACTCCTCCTCACTCCCACTGTAGAAGACCTGTACAGTCAGTATGCACAAGTGCAGAATTATTCATTGCCCTCTTGCCCCTGGTCTAGCAGACTATTCCCCCTGGTAAATATAGAACAAAGGAATTTTTAGCACAAAGCAATGAATCCACAGCATTCCGACAGTATTCTGTCTTCTCTGTACATGATATTAGCAGGAGTCTCTTGTTAAGTAAGTTTGTGCACTGTGGAAAGCTTTGAGATAAGAGATGACTGTCGCAGATGTGGAGAGTATCTCTGTTGAAAAGCGAGCTGTTGAACTTTATCTGAGTAACAGTAGTTGTACCTCTAATGGGAAATATTTTGTTATACCTCAGGGTACAAATTTAAAGTCATTTCATCTGAGCCTCAATGAATGCTGAAGCAAGCTATGTCATTAACAGAACACTATTAAAATTGTCTTTGAGAGTATCACATTCTGTTACTCTACGAACAAGTTCTAAAATTGTAGTCAACTTGTGTCCCCCAAATTGCAGTCGATTTGTGTCCCTCAAATTGTAGTCAATCTGTGTCCCCCAGTATCCAGCACTTAGATAAACCATCATACTATTAAACCATTTGGCTTTGTTGTGTATGCTTGGTTTAAAGAGCTATTTCAAGAATATTTTACTGTTGCTGCTATTGTTGTTGTTTTTTTTTTTTTCTTAATTTATTTTTTGTAGCGCACACAGGAAATGACTAGTGGCTCTAAATGATAATGAGGGTCACAGCCTCAATCTCCCGTAAGTGTAAAATGGCTCTTAATCATGTCGTGCGCGTGGTGATAATCTGCTCCGCTGTCTGTGGCGGCAGCTGCGGTGGGTGCCCAGAAAACTGGGGCAGGCCAGCGACTGAAGTGACTTAACTTATCAGTTGGGGATTGAGCGCTTTGTAGTAATTTGAAATGCGGCTGGAATTTTTTTTTTTTTTTAGTGTTTATGGACAGGCATAAAACCGGGAGCGAATGTATGGGTGCCTAGCTGATTTTCAAAGGAAGGTGGCAGGGCTTCATCTACTCAAAGCTCCCTCCCAATCTTAGAGAATCTATGTCGGATCTCATTCTTTCCAATTCAATTTATTTCTATATAGCGCCTTTCACAACAGTGTCGCCCCAAGGTGCGTTACATGGGAGTGTTGTGATACGTTCCTGCATCATTTATACATAATAATTCAAAAACAAGTAAAAGGGAATAGACACTTTTTTGGCAAATCCTGACTGATGACAAACAAATATCTCGCAATCGAAACAGCCATGCTCCACAAGCGAGAGGTCCGCCACACTTTCACAACTACCTGGCAGGTGTGAGGACGCAGCAGAGAAGCTCTCAGCCATAAAAATGTCAACAAGATTATGCTCCGTCTAAATGATTCCATAGGTGGTACCAACACGATCTGCAGGTGGTGTCTAATGAGACTCCTGGACTCTCTGAAGTGGTCTTTTTATTAATGGGACGTTCCATGAGTCACTAGCTCAAATATAAAAATCCTTCTACAGTCATAAAGAGCTTCATTAAAAGCTGGATCATTATCTAAAATGTTGTGTATTGCTGTGTTTTAAAGTTAATGATTTTGGAGAATTTAAATGTGTTACACCCTCCACCTGGCTTCTGAATTTGCAGGTTTGGTGATGGGTACACGGTCATCGTGAGAGTGGGTGGGGTGCCTCCAGCCTTGGCCCCCGTGGAGGAGTTTGTGAAGGACACCTTTCCAGGAAGCATGCTGAAGGAGAAGCATCACAACACCCTGCAGTACCAGCTGCCACGAACAGAGGGCGCCCTGGCTACCATCTTCAGCCAGTTCACGCATCATCGGGAGCGCCTGGGAATCGAGGACTACTCTGTGTCCCAGACCACACTAGACCAGGTACCACATTTCCCAACCTACATTTTACAAATTGTGCATGCTAACGTTCCTCTGGACACAACACTGACATGGTAACATCCCTAATGAACCTCAGACACGACTGACTTGCTAACATCTCTAATGAACCTCACACATGGACTGTTACCAGCCCTCTTGAACCTCACGCGCCACCAGCACTTTGACATCCCTCTAGAACCTCACACACTGACATGCTAGCATCCTTATTGACCCACACATACTGACTAGGGTTGCCACCTTTTATTTGTGAGAAACCGAGGAGGGGGGCAGGATTAAACCATTTTTTGCAAATAATACTATTTGCCTTTCTCAGACGCAGTTGCACTCACTCTGGGCCCTTTGTCTGCTGCTGTCCCTTATGAATTTGTACAACCCGACACTGACATTTCTCACCTATTCTCCATGTGTATTTCGCATCGGTTTTGCTGCCTGCAGAAGTCCCTGCAGTCCCTCAACAAATGCTTTAAATTCTAAATGTGAAAGTTTAAATTTTAATCTAACTTGCTGTTCTGCTTTGACCAAAAGTTGCAAGGGGTACATTTTTGCAGTAGCTTAATACAAAGCTGGGGTGCTGCTTTGTTTTTGCATTATTTTCCAGCGTTGTTTTTCCCTCATATTTAACTGAATTTTTGGCTGGACACAAAACACTAGTGGCAGAGAATGGGGTGGAGGGGCAGGGAGCATTTCACAATCCGTTTTTTTTTTCTCTCATTAGCCAGATAACTTCAACCAAATATAAGGATTGTCCAATAGGAATGTCCTATTGGACAGTTTTCATGTTTGGCTTAAGTTATCCAGCTAGCTGGGAAATTCTGCTTTGTGGAATACCCCCAAAGTCTCCTTGGTTGTGCCTTACCCATTCAGAAAAGTTTTCTCGTTTTGTCCACTCTGAATTGTATGTTTTAAATCGCCTTTACTTTGACACTGGTGGCTCGAACATCTCTCCCCCCATTTCACAAAAACCAACAAAATAAAGTTTTTTTTTTTAATTAATGTTACATCTATCTAGCAATTTAAGTCATGGGGGGCCGTGGATGTGGATGCATGCGGCAGACCGACAGCCCATGCAGTTGCTAGGTAACAAGGCAAGCTTTGTGTGTCTGCTACCAATCAAATAAAAGTATAGACAAGGGCAAGTCACTTTTAACCGTTTACGGACACAGGATTGGATGTATAAACAAAACCAGAAAGGAAAAAGAATAGCTGTAGGAGGAAACCGAGTGAGGTATAATTTGAAACAAAATTCTAAATTAGATGTATATTTTCACAAAAAAACTGGACAATTCATGCCCCAGGAAAGAGAATTAATTTTCTGGGATAGCTGCTCAAAAAAGAGGACAATCCCGGGAACACCGGGACAGGTGGCACCCTAAAACTGACATGCTAACATCCTTCTTGACCCTCACGCACTGACATGCTAATATTCTCCTTGACCCTCACACACTGACATGCTAACACCCATTGTGACCTTCACACACTGACATGCTAACACCCATTGTGACCCTCGCACACTGACATGCTAACACCCATTATCACCCTCGCACACTGACATGCTAACACCCATTATCACCCTCACACACTGACATGCTAACATCCTCCCTCACCCTCACACATTGACATGCTAACATCCTTCTTGACCCTCACACCCTGACATGCTAACACCCATTATCACCCTCACACACTAACATGCTAACATCCTCCTTGACCCACATACATTGACATGCTAACATCCTTCTTGACCCACACACACTGACATGCTAACATCCTTTGTGACCCTTGCACACTGACACATTGACAACCTTTATGATCCACACACAAAACTAACACTCTAACAGCCAAATTATTATACACAAGAAGCTAGTGTTACATATTTTTGCTGGCGAGTTCATTTCCAAGTGCATCACTCCCAGAGCAACAGTCCGGTCAATGTATCTTTGGAAAGGTGAGGGAGGTCACCAGCTTAGTCTCTGTAGACAGTAATGCAACCATGCCAGGTACTTTTTTAAATCAATGTGTGACAGGGAAGGTCAGGTCCCATGATAGGAAAACACTCTATTCCACAGCAAACAGGTTCATCTAAAAAGAGCAACTAAAGGTAGTCTTTTCTATTAAAGGTGCAGTGGTGCTTTGTCAGAGCTCATAAAAGTGGTGGTAATTTATTAAAATATTATTTCCTCCTACACTTTGGGGATCTAGCTAAGGGATTTCACATTAGCAGTAAATGAGATCCTGAACGGATCGTGCAGAAGAGAATATCAATAACAATGTTTAATGAAGAAGGCACATTTTCTTTTAGATGGTGAATTAGTGAGATATATTTACCCGGATATAGATGCCTAGTTTGTTCACCAAAAAAATCACAGTTTTTAAATATATTATACCAATATTAAGCTAATTAACTAAAAATTATATGAATTTTTAGAAAACGGAGACAGAAAAGGAGAAGGTGTATCTATGCTGGAACTGAATCGATGAAATGAAAGGAACTTAACAGAGGATGGTGGAGAGGACAATGCAGAGGAAGCAAAGGGCTCAGAAATCGTTAAGGATGAACTCGTATTCCTGCTGTCAGGGAGGCGGCCTGTGGTTTGATGCAGAGACTACAGTAACACGCCAAGGAGCAGCACCACTGGCCGCTCTTCCACTCTCTGGAAAGAGTTCTGCTTTATATTCTGAGGTGGCTGTTGGATAAAGGAGGTGTAGGAGGTGAAGGAGCTTTTGTATTGTGTAAGCACCTCGGCGCTGAAATAAAACTATTGTTGATTACTTATAGTCAGGATATTTTTCGACCGGATGTTCTCCCAGTTTATGTGGAACAAGGACACAGACATTAGGCATGAGAGTCGGGGAAGGAACAGCGCCTTTTTAATGCTCATTGAAGATAAACAGGAAATGTGAAAGACTGTAGGGGATACTGATTACAGGAAGAGTATGGCTTTGAAGTATTGTAGGCATAAGTTTTATTTATTACATTATTTGGAATGTAAATGAAATCGTGTTCTGCTGGAACGTTTTTTGAATGAATCCTGCCACCCAGCTAGACCATCCCAAGTCCATTTCATCTAATTAGAAGCGATGTCTGTTTCGTCGAAGAGTAGAAAGACATTCATTAGGTGTGGTGGGTTAAGGAGTAGAAGAAATTTATCCCATAGCAAATGTATAATCCCTGCTGTTGCAAAGAGTGTCCTTTACAGCATCCACGTCCATTGGGAGTCTGCTGAGGGCCTGGCTAGCCTCACAAAACTGTTTCATTGCCATTGTTGCGGTGAAAGCCATTAGTCCAAGGTGACAGAGTTATGGGCAGGATCTTGCGCAAATGTAATTCTCTGCTGGTCCATTAACGGTGGGCTTGTCTGCCTGACAGTGTACAGAGACTGATATGTTAGGTTCTCAGAGGTGACACTCCTGGGATGGTGGGCACATTAATGTTAGCAATGTTTGTGATCAGTTACTCAGCCCCCCTCCCATCACCTTCACCTTCTGAGGGGAGGGGAAGCATCTGTGGTGCTAGAGGACTGTAAAGTTTTACTTCGAATGACTCCTGGTGACTCAGCTAGTATAGAGAGTGGGTGGAGGTGGAGGGAAATAATTGCTTACTTTCAGACAAAGTAAGCTAATTCAGTCCTCAGGCTGTTTGTTTCAAAGGAGAACATGTCAAGTGACATCAGTATTAAGAACACGGCCCTCTAACCTGAAGGTTGCTGGTTCAAGCCTCAGAAGGGTTCTTTGCTGTAGTACCCTCGAGCAAGGTGTTTAATCTGAATCTCTCCATTAAAATGCCCAGCTGGTTGAAGCTGAACCTGCATCAAATTTAAATGTCATTTTAAAAAGTACATGTGAAATGGACCTGTAGACAATACTATATTTCTAATTGAAACATAATGGACAGAGTTCCAATACTATATTTTGAGGTACTGAATGTGCATCTGTCATGATCAGAGTTTTATTTTCAGAACCAGTGGAAAGTGAGTAATGTTAAAATGGTTGGCGTTTTTCATGCAGGCATGTAGGGCCCACACAGATTTATTGTTCACTCACTCAATGTCATGAGGTCCTTTTGTTCACATTATTTGTACCTCCCAGTCAATAGCCCTGCTACTTTTCTCCAGAGGTCTTTATCGGAGATGAGCTCACGGTGAGGTCAGAGTTACTTTCTGCCAGTCTTGCACCGTGATTTCGGGTCACTCGTACCTCGGCATTTCGGTTTGAGCTGTTCGGCATTCTGTTCCAGCCTTATTAAACATGGCCGACATTCTCAGTCAGAGACCTCAGCGTGTGTCTGTGCCCCACTTGCCATTGATCCACTTTTCAGAATTCAGAGAATTGGCTCCCCGTCTCAAGGCTCCATCATTGCATTCGTGGGCCTGGCACCTCTCTCATTCCGGCCTGCCATTGTTATCTTTGTCAGCCGAAGCTGGGACAAGATGTCTGAAGAGAACTGGATGGGGTCCATGGCAGGGTTCTCAGGGACACACAGCAACTTGATTGCACTTTTAATGATTTTAATGTTTGAAAGTGTACAAAAAAGTGATGAAACTACCAGCTAAAAGCTTTTGCACACACTTGAGATTTTCTACATTTGCATGTTACCCACTTAACATTTACTAAAAATACATTCAATATTCTTTGCTAACAAATACATTTACAGTATGTTCTCCACTTGAGTACCTTTATTGGAAAGAAAATGTCATATCTTTCATTTATTAAAGTAACCTCCTCTAGCAGTTATAACAGCAGAGAAAATTTGAGGTGTTCTTTCTACAAGGGACATTAAACACTGCTGTGGTTCATGGGATGAAACAGTTAACTAGTGCATTTAAAGTTAAAGGACAGTCTAGAATTGACTATGCCACACTATCACCACACAACCAGTTAATAGAATGTCAGACATGCACTGTTACATACTCTTTCCATGTTATAAAGGAAACCTGTTTTATTTGACTTATATTTTCATTTATATTTGTTCACTCAATTTTCCAATGCTTAACAAGAATTTAAAAATCTGCAGTTTATGAAATAAATGGCAAAGTGGTAAAAACCTGTGGTGTGCAAACACTTTTGACTGGTCGTGTATATAGACAAGTAAGAAGAAGCAGCGTTTGAATAAACAGGGATGTGTATAGCTTTAAGCTTTAGCTTTAAAGCCATGTTATTTTCTGGTGATATGTTGAATATTACATACCAGTATGTTCGTGTAATGTGTCCTGTCTTTTCAATACTTTTTTTGATCTTGTGAATCTCTGTATTTTTTTACCTTGACTTTCTTATTACAGGATAACAGATTTTTGTTTTGATGCAAAAAGCAGTTATATACCTTAACCTGCTTGATATCGCTGACTAAAGGTGGAATGTAAGCCTTTTACAGTATGAGTTCCTGAAGTAATTGCAGGTCATTCTTCTGCTGCTGATTCTGTGTTCCTATGTGGTGCAGTATTTCTTTATCTCATTTTAGCTGGTACTGCTTTATCAGTCATCGGGGCCTTTTGTAACCGTTTTTTTCAATATTGATTTAATCTGGGTGTCCCACAGCGTCTAGCACTGGGTCCCACTCTCTTTTCATGCACCACCACTTCACCCTGAAGATATTCAGGGAAGTTGGCTGGATTCTTTTACTTTTATAACTCATAATAAATTCAGAGAATCTCCCAGATGTGAATTTTACTGAATGTAAACTCAACCATTTTATACCTCAAGTATGGCAAGGATCTTAAGTATTTTATTAGCGGTGCAATGCAACAGCACCCCAGTGCTGATTTATAATTTGTTACTGAAAATTAATGTGAAAATTCAGCAAAAAAGTAAGAATATACTATAGGTTATACTATAAAAACTTTTAAGTAGAACTCTAATGTTTGAGAAATGGTTGGAACAGTTGCTCTTCCTGGAGGATGGTCTGTTCTAAAAACAGAAAATGATACAAAGTGATTTCTGCCACGCCAGTCTTTTATCTTAAGTACATATATGCGCTTGAAAGGAATCCCCAGCTGGATTTTAATTAATGAATAGACCCACTGGCATTATTCAAAGCAGCATAGTACACATTTTCAAAGACACAACAGATCTCTGGTGTTTTCATTTATGTTTCAGTGCAGATGCTTAGAATGAAAGTAGCGTCGCTTCGTTTAGGGCCGTGAACTGTGTCTGCCTGGCATGCTGAGGCGTGCAGCCAGCGCAGATCCCGTGGATCCTTCTCCTTCGTTGTGTCATGAAAAATGGATCTGAAAACCCCAGACTTTCTCTGCAAAGGCCTCATGTACCTCCCAGTCCAGTGTCCCAGTCTGAGCTGGCTCTCCTTCTCTTGCAGATTAGCACCGTGAAATCACCTCCTCATGTCACGATGTGTCTGTAAATTACCTGATCAGTTCTTTTCTTCCAGTATTAAATAACATACCTGAAGTGGGAGGAAAAAAAGAGAATTCTTTATCTTTGGTATTCAGATAAAGGTATAGATTTTTTTTCTTTCCACTGCAGTTTCAGAGAGGTCAGTGATTGGCTGGCAGGGTATGGAAGGCAGCTGCTTATTTCCTGTTGATACTTCTTAATACCAGCCTAAGGAAATGGGATAACTACTGTTCACTATTCATCCATTTTCGTTCTTTTCAATGTGGAGCTTTCTTTGGACCTCTAAACACGTGGATTTATTACTCTGCTTGCTATTCATTGCAGTTGTACTGGGCATACACTTACTGTATTTCAAAGCATATTTAATATGAATATAATACAGGCTGCCATATGATTGTAATGCTTCAAGGCTAAAATTGAAAATCTTATTATTTTTTTGCGTGATTATTTTCTTTATTTTAGCCTTGTAGATACTTTCTGTCCTTTACAATATTTTGTTTGATTGAACTGTCCAGCTGTGTCCGTGTTCTGGGAGAGCAGCGAGCAGAGAATGCCTTGAGGTGGTTCTGTTCCTCCCCATCCTGCTAACCTGTCGCTTCGCATACTTTGCAGGTCTTTGTCAACTTTGCCCAGCACCAGCACGAGGAGGAAGAGGACCGGTTCGCCTACAGCAACCCCGTAGAGGTGACGTCAGAGGAAATGCCAATGAAAAGCATGGAATCCCCACTGCCTGCAGTGCAGGTGTGAAGCCGAAGGGTGCTCACCCTGCGTCAGCTATCCTCACAGTGATATCAATGCTTTGATATCATTTTTACATATAAAAATGTTATGTAGTGTAATATTGCTTAATCATCCATCCATCCATCCATACACCATAGAGGTGCCCCAGAATCAGTTGCAGGCAGCATTTGGCACAAGCCTGGGCTACACCCTGGAAGGGATGTTGCTCGATCATGAAATATCAAAATAATCTATGCTAGTTCTTATCATTGCCACAAAGTTTGCTACATGTTAAGAAGTCAGTGACGTGTATAGCACACGGCGTTACTGTGAATGACAGTCTTTGGCCAAAATAAATAAGGGGAAGAGAACGTACAGATTTGGACAGGGGCTGTGGGCTACTCTCCTCTCGGCACAGCCTGTCGCGCGCAGTCGGCTCGGCTCGCATTCCCCGTACCGGCAGCCAAGGCCTGCGGGGGCACCAGCGAGACGCGTCCCTGATGCTTTTGTCTGAGTGACGCACACCAAAAATACAGCGGCCTTTAATAAAGCCGTAAGGCGGATGCTCACGGAAGGCACCGGCCGTTGTTATGGCGACGGCTGACTTCACCACCTTCTCCTGTGAGATTATAACCCCCAGCATTGTGTGCTATTAGGGAGAAATAAAGTCCATTCAGCGCGAGTGTCATTAACTCAGGAAGAAAATAAAAAGCATTTTACTCTGCACTGAAATGCTCTTAGGTAAATACTTTTAGGTGAAGGGTTTATTAAAGACTTGGGGAAAAAAAACATGTGCCTCTTGAACATTTGACTGAATTTCAGGTTTTAGCATTTTTCTAGAACATGAAGTTACCTTAATTTTAATACCTGCAATTATTTTTACATGTAACCTATGCACAATTAAGTAAAAATAATATATTTTTGTGTATATTTATTGACTTAAATGTAAACTGAGTATACACAAGCAGAAATATTGGAAAGTAAAATATATTTTTTATGTTTACATTATGGTGTCAGGGATTCTGCCTTCACTGTCTGTAAATTTGTTATGCTGTGTTAGTCTGTAACACCTTTTGGTCAGAGTGATGGTCCTTTGATGTGCTCATATTAAGGTGCCTGGTTTCATTTCTCATTCTAATTCATTCCGCATGCTGTCCGATCCTTTAAAGGAAAAAATGGTAAATTTATTTGTACTGAATATTGCTTCACGTCCCCGCAAGATGATTAAACGTTTGCACATATCGTCGTTTGCATACGAGTTTAATTTTGAGATCTTCTGCAGTGTTTGTTCCCCAATGGTCCCAACTCTAACCTGATAGAACATCATTCCTTGAGTTCCAAGATTTTGGGCTGCTGATCAGCTAACCTGCACATCTACACTACTTTGGCATTTACAGCTAATAGTCACACAGCAGGAATAATAAAATTAGCAGACAAATGAAGTCCATAACACATGGTAAAAAAAAAAATTGTATATCGCATGCTGTGCGTTGTGTTTGCATAATACTAACCCAGTAAAGCTATAAATCATGACCAGAAAGTGTTTCGTAAACACAGCATAAAAATTTAATTCTTCCTTTCTCCAGCTTTCCAAGGTTAAAAAAACAGATACAATTTGTAAAATCTATTTACCTGTCTTGACGTTATATTTGAATTCTATCTACTACAAATTCATGAATGACTATCAGCTGAACATAACAGTACTGTACAAAACAGTGTTCTTGAACATGTGGGGCTGACTGGTCCATTGTTACCGGTAACATACAGTATTTCATGATGTTACTACCATGTAGTCAATAATATTCATTGACATGTTTTCACTGAAACCCAACCATTTTCTAACCACTTATCCCAATCAGGGTCAGGAAGTCAGGAACATAGTCCTGAAATTGTATTATCAAAATATTCATAAAGAATTGATCTAGTTTAGTATTTCTATACCCAGACCTCAGGGACCCCCAGACAGTCCACATTTTTGCTCCCACTCAATTTCTAACACACCAGAACCAGGCATTCAGTGTTTTTGATTGGCTGGGAGCTAGGAGGGAGCAAAACTGTGGCCTACCGGTGGTCCCAGAGGACTATGTTGAGAAACACTGATCTAGTCTTTCAACAGCAAGAGCAACGACAACAAAAATTTCAATTTGTCTGGTTCACATAGTCAAAAATATCAGTTGCTATTCCAGCAGAGTAATGGGGCAGAGGCTGGCACTTGGGACGGATCTGTGAAAATCCCCACTACACTAGTGTGCATCCCAAACACCTTGCTGAAGTTGTCAGGATGAAAGCATGTCAGTGTGATGCTATCCGCTCCAACCTCTGCATCTAGCACACCTACATGTCACCTCCCGTTTCACCTTTGAGTCCTCAACAGCTACAGCAGGAAGGGGATCACAGCAGCCCGGCATTGTCCGCCGCCACTGCTCTGCTTCTGGTGTCTGTGATGTCTCCTCCTTGCCCTAAGCAGCTTCTGGATCGATACCAGTGCAGCAAAGACTGCCACTGGGAAACACAGTTCCTTCAGTCTTCAGTGGACAGAGGCTTTTTCTGACTGAAATGGATATTCAGCCGGCATGCCATAGAACAGGCCAACTTACCGGGCACTGTTTGGGTCATAATGGCCAGACTTATCCACGCTCCAATCTAAAAAAGTGGGAGGACATGCAGGTGATCAATTAGAGAAATGTACCATCATCGTGAATAATGATGGTGCTGTCAGCAGTGGATGAAAACACTGTGACTGGAGGGTGTTATGTGCCTCCTAGATTGTTAAAAGCCCATTGAATATGTGTTGAATATTTGCTGAAAGCCTGTTGTAGGCCTGCTGGAGGCTTGTTAGATACCCATTGAAGACCTACTGAACACTTGTTTAAAGCCTCTACCATGGAGCCGGCATTGACGCTGGCATAGGCTTTTGCTTTATCTCTTCCCTTGGCGCCGATATGAATCACCCCAGGAAGCTGACCCTGCTGAAAGTCCTCCAGGGACAGTCCTGCTAAGAGGCTTAGAATCTCGCTGCTGAGCTCATGTCGCTGTACATGGCTGCGGTCACACACCTCGTAGGTGTACTGGGGACAGTGCACCACCGTGAAGAGCCAGGTGAAGGGGTTGCAGGTTGCCTTCGGGTATGGAGAGGAGTTTGCTGTGCGAAGAATAGAAATGCTGGTGTTAGGGGTGAAGGAAGACAGCGAGTGACTACTTCCTGTCCGGGCCATCCGAATGCTTCCAATCTAGCAGAGCCACTCTCTGTGCTCATACCATCATGAGAAACCAGCCGAAATGTTGTTCTTAAGTGGTAAAAGAGAGTGATTATTTCCTACTTTCATTCAAATTGATAAACTGCTGATAGCACCTATGACAGTAGTGTGTAGAGTAGGGCTGTCCAACCCCGCTCCTGGAGATCTATCACCCTGCAGAGCTTTGGTGCAGCACTAATTTAACACACCTGATACAGATAATCAGGCCGTTCAGTAGCATATCAGTATTAGAGCCAACTTAGCTTCAACATAGCTGGCTCTAATACTGAGATGCTACTGCAGGGCCTGATTATCTGTATCAGGTGTGTTAAATTAGGGCTGCACCTATGCTCTGCAGGGTGATAGATCTCCAGGAGCGGGGTTGGGCAGTCCTGGTGTAGAGCAATGGTGAGCATCTGCAAATCATTAACCAGGTGAGGATGATTTTCAGCCCCAAATATGAAGATTAAAGCCAACAGATGAATAAGGATGCTCTTTTTAAGTTTTTTTTTCTTCTCTGACAACAGAAATTAAGTTCCTGACTGAGTCCTGTAACACAGCACATAATACAGGTATGTGTTAGTACTGGATGGACTTACCGGTGTGATTGTGCTGTGCCAAAGCCATATTGATAAAGAAATTACCAGCTTCACAAAGCTGTCAAATGAGAGAATGCATCTGCCATGAATACAGTGTACACTCCGAAAAGAAGCCTTCACAATACAGTGGAATGAATTCATATACATGCATATTCACTTAGACTACATTTATATATATATATATATATATATATATATAGATTTATGCTATGCAATGATTGTTAATTGCAGTTTATTACAGATGAATGGAGATTCCAAAATAAAGGCCTATCCAGATGGCAATCATGGATGAAAATAGCAAAATGTGATTCCAGTGATATCTCATTAACCCAGGATTAGTGTATGGCTGGCCCCCTGACTTGGAATTTACCCAGCAACAGCGGCATATAAGGCTGTGAATCAGGGGTGACTGAGAGGCCCAAGCAGAAAAAAGCAAGGGGGCTTATCTTAGCAGGCATTTAGTGTGACTTCATTAGGATTGTGGGCTTCCTCTGCCTACCTGCATTTTGTAGGGCAACAGGGGTCATAACTGCAAATGAATGAGGTTTCAAATACTTTAAGAGATATCCTAATGCAAGTTATCTCCAGAAGGTATTTGTTCTGTGCATTATTAGGGAGGAAAGCATACCCTGAACAGTTAAGTATTGTAAAGTAATTTGTATTTATAGCATGATTTGGGGACAGAGAGCTTAATCGACTAGTCATACAGGTGGCAAGGACATCTGTGCTATGTTTGTCAGTCACTACATCATGACATGGTTATGATACATTATTTATAATCGTCCTATTTCTATTGCTGTTGTTTCCTGTAAGTTTGGTGCTGGTTCGGAGAAACAGAAAAAAATAAGCAGCCCAAAGCAGTTCAAATGACAATGGCTTTTTTGAGCAGATAAGTATTCAGGCATGAGGTCCTTTATGTGTCTGTCCAATGCTTCCAGAGCCCAGGAAATGCGAGCTGTGCTCAGTTCTGCTAGGGGAACAATGTGCCGGAACAGTTCCCCAGTCATTACCGCAGAACGTGTCTGGGGCACCTTCTCCATGCTGAGCGCCAACGTGGATGTCAGTCGCTTTGTCAGAGCCGTTCCTTTAATTTGAGATCATTTAAAGTGTCCCACAGCTTTCGTGTTGACTCTGTGCTTGGAGTCGGTGTGGGGGGGTGGGCGTTTGGTTCATGATTTTCGGCAGAAGCAGAGTCGGGGGAACTTGATGAAGTAACCACGCTGTTTTTGCCTTTATTGAGGGCCGTGGGTGTCCTCCACCAGTTTTGCTTAATGATGTGATTTGCGGCATGCTGAGTGATTATGTACATTTTAATAATTTAGTGAGCTTAAGTCACCTTGCCAGTCAGTCTTAAATTGGATGTTCCAAAAGCCTTTACTTTTTTTTGACTCGCACCAAAGATAATTGTCTGCTCAGAAAATTTTGGGAAATTATCATCATCCTTGCAAGGAGAAAAGTGATAGATGGTTGATTGTTGTAATGTTGGAGGGGTGATGTTATTAAGTGGCTCCTCACCACTTTGTCCTCTGTCAAAGACAGAGATCACAGAGCACTAGCCGGCAGGCAGGCCGGGTTCCGGAACATTCTTGAACGCATCTAGATGAGCGAGACTAGGGAGAGCTATAAGGTGTTGGCTGGCCTCGTGCCTTAGCTTCCAGGGCTTGTGTCCTGAATGGATCACTTAGCACACAATAGATGGCAGATTAACAAAAATACCGAAAGCAGGGAACTTTCCAGAAGGTTTCATGCTCCAATCAACCTTTTCTACCTGTGCAGCTGTTATCAACAGTGTTTTGTACACATTGGTAAATTCTTTTTAAACAGAGGTATTAGAAATGAAGTAATTTCTCTTAGTGGTAATATAACTTATTATTGTACCATTATGTAGTCATTTCTCATGTTATTATAATTATCTGTTGTTTTTGTTACTTGATAGTAGGGCCAGATGTATTAGTCTGACTGGTATTCTCCTTATGCAGAACAGGAAATGAGAAGAAAGTCCTCTACTACAAAATATTTGTATTGCTATTCAGCACTAATAATTTGCTCCACCGTTATTTTTGGTTCAGTAAATGTTTCAGTTGTGTCTGGGTTTAGACTGAGATAAAGTAGAATTTGCAAAGGATAGGCTTCCCTGCATTTCAAACTTCCTGTCATCAGACATTAAGACTTTCTGCTTCCTGGCTTTGTGTTAACTCACCAAGTCATCTATGCTGCAGGCACATGAAGGAATACCTGCTGCAAACATATATTGTATGCAAGTACACAGATGTTAGAAAGGTATTGTTTTTTTTGAGGCAATATTTGCACTTGGCAGAATAATTAAAAGCTAAATGATTGTCTGCAGTTTCACACGTCTTCACATCTTCATCTTTACTCGCAGCAGGACACTCTTTCAGCACAGGACTGGCAGGCTCCTGTATGATTTTTCCTGATGCCCTTGCATGTCTATGGAGTTCTGCTATTAAGAGCACAGCCAAGTAACCAGAGAAGGACCTGGTTCTGGCCAGAATGTGGAGGTTACGGCTATCAAAACGAATACTTTGTAGTACAAGATTAAAGCAGAAGAAGGTTTTGCCACTTGACCCCTAAAAGGCCTTCTACTTGCAGGGGGATACATTCACACTATGTGTAAATGGTTCTGAGTGCTGGACAAGGGTCCCGACCTTCTGCAGATGGTGGTTCCTCTAGCACACTGACCCCAGATCCTCCACCATGAAGACTCTGTATCCTCTCCAGCGGTTATTATACTAGGCAAGGTGCCAGCAGAGGGTGAAGTTCCTTGCCTACTGCTGTAATGCCTGTATCACTCAGAAGCTACCCAGCAACCAGGAACAGGTGTTCTGTGAAGTCTACCAGTGGCTGGAGACCCTGCAAACTATCTACTCATCCCCAGACCGAGAACCTCGTCAAGAGTTGCCGCTGGGACCTGGCCACCCAGCTTGCCATCCTCATCTGCCAATACCAGTGAGACTGGGACCACCTCCTTCCCCAGGTGCAGTGGGCCTACCAGATGGCAGCTCCAGGAGTACACACCAGCAGCTCTCAAGTGACTTCAAGAACTGAAGATGCCTGTGGACCTGGTGTTTGAGTTTTCACCAGAGCATGAGGAGACCAGCCTGGAGTATGTGCATCATTTACGAGAGTGACTCTGAGTGACCAGACAATGACCAGTTAGGCACAGGCAGCCCCAGAATTCCATTAAAAGTGACCTTCCATGGTTTGGACTTTGCCCTATAGGGAACTAGTTGTGGGTCTATTGCCTTTCCCAGAAGATGGGTTTGTCCCCAAAACTTAATAGTTACTGGAGGGGCTGTGTATAATCCTAGAGCACATGTTGTACGTGTGTTGTTCTGTATCCAGTTCTTTATCCAGTTATGCTGTATTTGTTGCTCACCATTAAAAATGGTGACTTGGTAGTAGGTTGATGACCTGCATGGTTTTACCGTATGTTGGGTATGTTTGCATATGTGTTTGGAACAATAAAAAGCTTTCCAGTCTCAATATTCAACTTGAGCTCAACGGTATTTTGCTAAACTATTCAATGTGATCATTCTACTTACCAAGAACGAGAAAAATGATGGAATGATTTGCTTGTTGGCAAAATCTATAAAAAAAAAGAATACAGTTATATTATTAGAGAATGAGAAGCACATATCCACTTGGTCTTTGGAGAGAGCTAGGTCCTAATAGGACACATAGCACTCATTGCTATAAGGCTAGTTCCATAGGTATTGCTAAATATTTTAGCTACATAATTAGCTGTCTGTGTCACATGGCTTGGCCCATCTACCTGATGAACAATGTTGTGTATAATAGTAGGTTAACTGGTTTCTTTCCACTCATGGGAGTTTTACTTACACAAAAATTTTCTGAGGGCAGACGGAGAAATGTTTGGTTCAGAGAGATCATCAATCAGATTGTAGAAGAGGTGGGATCAACCAATCATGTTTTGGTCCCGCCTCATCTAGTTGCCTGGACCCACCTCCTCTTCACTCTGATTGGTTATCCCTCATACCAGTCATTTTTCCTTCTACCCTGAGAACATTTTTGTGTAATACTCCCACAAGCGTTCCTTCCAACACAGTAAAAAATAACATCCTTAATACTACCCACACTATGACTTTTAAAATGAAATATTATAGGTAGGTGAGACTTGCTTCCATAATCCATATGGGCTCCAATCCTTAAGGCCCTCAGAATGCTCTGCTGGTCTCTACTATACCTCAGCTCTTAATGACTTCATCGAAGCAATAATTTGCATGGTTCCTCACCTCATCTGGTGTTTGAGGTGTAAATCGGTTGCTAATTAAAGTGTGAGACCTTTAGGGCTGTGGGTCCATAGTGGATACCTTAATATAAAGAATTTCAGGTGCAACCACAGGTGTTAATGGACAGTAAACAGGTGGGCTAAAGGGAGTCGCCAAAGGAAACATACCCACACAAATAAATCATGCTCTTAATATGTAAATGGCATTGCAATTTCAGATACAGATTGTTCATAAACAAAGGATTTTATGATGCTTGCCTTTCTGGTTGTTTATCACTAAGCGCCCTACATTTTCAACAATGATTAAGACAGCTGTAATACTAATAATATAGTGATATTTTATTCATCACTTTGGGCAAATTCTCTTTTCGTCATCGCCTACCCTGTCTTGCTGTCTATGAGACACACAGACACGTATATAGGTGGGACCAAGCTTGGGGGGGGGGGTCACAGCACAGGGTCAGCCAGCGGACAGCACCCCTGCAGCTGGGGGTTACAGGCCTTGCTCAGGGGCCCGCAGACATGCGGCTGTTCTGCTGAAGCTCAAACCAGTGACCTTTCAGTCACAGGCTCAGAGGCTTAATCCCCTGAGACACACACTGCCCCAATATCTATATATTTTATATATTTGTCATTGTTAGCTGGTCAGTTTTCCATAATAAAGTTATCAGAAGTGCTATTTCAGTAAAGAAAGTTTCTGAGGCAAATCCAAAATTACCAAGAATTAAAAATGATTCATGAATTAATTTATTCATGTTTTTAAAGCAAGTTGCTTAGTTAATTTGAGACTTGTTTGGAGTGTGAAATCACAGAATATCTGGGACATGATGACATCTCCAACACGAGCTTTGTTTACAGTGCGTAGAAATGTCATTTTCTTGCAGTTTTTAGAGTTCAAAGCCAAAAAATAAAATGAAACACCTGTTAACCCAGCTTAAAATATCTACACATGTATTATTTCTGCATATGAAGCAACAGGAGGTGTGAAAAAACAGGTAGTCTCACATTACTGCTTCCTGTCATCTCACACCACCAGTGAGGGTTCTGGGTTCAAATACCATCCCATCTGTGTGTGCCTGTCTTCCATTGGGGGCCTCCTGGTTTCCTGCTACACCACTTCCCTCAAAACAAACCATTGGCTCGTTAACTGTACATTTCCCTTAGTGCAGTGGTATTCAAACTTTTTTTGACAGGGCCCCCCTAGGGCTGATATATTTGTCCTGATCTCTCCCCCTACCACACACACACACACACACACTGACCCCAAACAAACTTTAATTATAACATTTAAAAATTATTTTAATTTACTATTGTTATATAATGTTTACTGTAATATAACATGTTCACATTATCTTTAATATTTCTAAAGGCTGCGGTTTTGAAATAGATCTACCCCCATCCCAAAGCCCCCACACCGTTCTCTGGTCCCCCCCCCCCACCCTGCAGTTCCTACATTCCCCAGTAGGGGGGAGATGCCCCACAGTTTGAATACCTCTACCTTAGTGTGTATCAATGCCCTGCAATGAATCTGCATCCCATCCAGGATGTAGGGACAGACTCCAGATCACCACATCCATAATTGGATAAGTGGCTTTTGCAAGTGGATGATCGGTTATATAAATCTACACTGTAAAATTAAAACAGCGGGTGTGATAGACTGTCACACTGTCATTTATGCACTTATCTTTTAGGGGACTGCCTCTCAATTTAAATTAAAGAATATATTTCTTCCATATCAATGTCCGCACATGAATGACCTGCATTAAAACCTATCACAGGTATTCTTCTAATCTTTCAGCGCTGCCTGTTGGCCTTCAACATGTGTTAAAAAGAAAAGTCCGTCGGAGACAATGCATGCATGACAACTGGTGACTGCGTAGGGAGACTAATGAGGAGAGGGGGAAGCTCTGTGCTGCAGAAGTACCCAGGAGACAGGGTGGAGATGAATGCCCTAGCTCTCCACTGAGCTCACGTCAAATCCTGTCACCCTTTCTCACCAGACCATTGGCAGAACCTGGCAGGACCCTCGAGCACTGAGCTTAATGGCCCAGTGGGCTTAACATGCTTACGCTGGCACCCCTTCCCGTCATCTGCATCATCACTGACATGGTTGGAGAGCTAAGAGGGAGTATATGCACACACTCACATGGAGGTGTATACAGAGGGTGGTTGACGTAGTACCCCAGCCAGGATGTAAATCCCCAGTAAAACGCACAGCCCTGCAAGAAAGACAGCTTCACTTAGCACGATGTTGATCTTTACCTTCCGAAGACTGGAGATGTTACAAAAAAAAAAGCAGATGAAAATGACAGGGAGGACTGGAGGTTCATTAAAGCGTCTCACACCTTGGCAGCTGTGGTGTGCTGATCTGTAGGCTTGACTGAACATGGAATTACTCACAGGAAGCTGTCCCTGATGGACTGATACGGATCCGCGGACGGGGCTGCTGCGTGTGGGCGTGGTGGTGCTGGCCCCGGGGGGGGGGCAGCCTGACGGGAACCTTTCCCGACCACCTACTGTCCAGGTCCATGAAATTCCCCACCTACCTAGGGCCATTCCCTCTAAAAAAAAAAAAATCGACTGACCTTCCAACTAGGACCACAAAGGAGCCCATGTGAGAGGCTTTTTCATTAGAGACCCGTCTTTGTGACTTTGGGTTCCCAGCATCTGCTAAATGACAACATCAGAATCCGCCACAGCAGGGCAGCGTGGAGGAAAAGCAGCCGTCTGCTTACTGGACATTTCTGTACCTCATCAAAGACTCATCACTCTTGTTTTCGTTCGGTGTTAATGAGACGGTCAGTGGCTTTTAATTCCAGGTGGTACCAGCCACATCTCTCTGGCGTTTTTATTATGTGAATTTTTCTCAACTATTCAATCTGCTTTAAATCTGAATCACATTGTATATGAACATCAAGGTTTGTTGAGCTTGTGTTTTGAAGCCAAACAGAAGATGATAGATAGATAGATAGATAGATAGATAGATAGATAGATAGATAGATAGATAGATAGATAGATAGATAGATGCTAACTGCAAAATACAAGTGCATGTGGTCTTGGTTTCATTTTACTTCAATGTAGTTAATAGACACCTATGCTCTCATTTTATAGTTTATTGTATGTGTTGTATAGTCAATCATTGATAACTTCTCAATATTTAACTATGCCTGCAATAAAGAGGTTTTTGTATATTCATAAACGTAACGTCAACTGTCTGTTCTGCTGAGCTTTAATGGCATACTCTTTTGCCAAAATATATGAAATGGCGTGCAGCAAAGTTAATTAGCATCATGGGATTTCAGTGTGAATGGATTCAATGCTTCTGGTGTAGCTTTAAAATGCAAATGTAGCCTCTTTGACATTTCGCCAAACTCGGTAGAAAAGCAGAACTTGAGTGCAGTGATGCTGTGGGTGTTATCAATGAAGAACTTTAGGTTCCAAAGTGACCAACACATCAGGGTTGATAAAGAAAACCCCCCAGGACCTTTGTCCATTTTATTCATGCCGCTTGGGCAGTAGTCTCCCCCAGATTCGGCCCCACACATGGCGAGGCTGGGGTGGTGGAGAAGCGGATGGGAGACAGAGCCCTTTGGTGATTAATAACGGCTCACTTAGGTTGAAAAGCTCTTCCATCACTCTGACACTGCAGACATGATGGCTGATGACACGTAGAACAAAAACACGATGGACTGTTCCAGTTAAAAATCAGACACCTTCAGCAGAAGAGCAAGGCATTTGGAGGGATACCGCACACCTCAAAAAATCGAGGATCCCCTCCAATACACGAGCGAAAACCTGGGAGCCCACATGCTCAGGTGGCTTATAAGAAACATTGGAACAGAAGCATCATCAGTTCATTGTCAATATCTGGAAACCATATTGATGGCATTTCTCCAACATTCAATATTCTGTCTGGGTCTTCAGGCTTACTGATGACATGTTCTCAATCTCTCAAGAAGCTGGATTTTTCCTCATGGGATTAATGGTTGTATATTGTTTGTGGGAGGAGCCATCTCTGTGTTAAGCTCTGCTCGATTCCTACAGTGGTGATTTGTCTGCGGGTTGAACAGTGCCGGCCGGTCAGCGCGGAGATTGTGCACGGGCGGCGGCGCTTAACGGATCGCTCTTCTGTACCTTCAGGAGGTTCCGCAGAGGGGTGTAGCCTTCAGACAGCCGATGGACGTACAGAGTCTCCAGAAGATGCTTAATGTAGTGGAGTGAGTGACAGAAACAGGCCAAGCTGTAAAGCCAAAAGCAGGGGCGGGGGGTAGGTTAAGGAAAATAAATAAATATACGTCTGGATGCATGCTGCAGTTTTATGAAGTCCTCCAGAGCCCAGAAGCCGCATGCTTCTAAAAGCATAGGCGTAGCCCACAATTAACTGGGCATGGTGTGCTCTCTATCAGATCAATAATGCCAGCTAAGTAAACCTCAAAGAGGTACTCCACAAAAAGCTGATTGCTAAGAACTTCCAGGACTGCGAGGACCTGAGCCTGGAGCCCAAGTGTCAGACTCAATTCTTGGAGACGTTTGCAGAAGGTTCTTGCATTCCAACTCGTTCACCTGCCTTAAATGGTCCACTACATACTTAATTATCTGTATTATTTTCCCCAAGTATAGCCATAAAAAAAGGCAAACAACAATATTTTATGTGTATCATTGTTATTAAAAATATATATAATGGACCAATTAATTGCATAAAAATGCACGGAGATGACAGGCCCGGGATAATGAGACAGGTTTATTAATTTGTTATTTTTTTAAATTGAGCACAATGATGTCTAAGTCAGTGGTTTAGCTGCCAACACTTACTGTACAACCAGAGGCCGTTGCTTCTTGACGCTACTGTCATACAGTTTCCACATGTGGAAATAAAACATCAAGTAAATGAGGAGAGGTCCGATATACTGTGTGAGAAATACCTGTGGACACAAAGGGGGGAAATGGCCACAGTGAGGTAGACATGTGCAGCACAGCCTGTTTGCTCTACAAAAAAAAGAGTAGGAAATATCTATGACTGAAGCAGCATGTGTGCTCTATGTATTAAACAGAAGGAAATATCTATGACTGAAGCAGCATGTGTGCTCCACGTAATAAAAAAATGGAAATATCTATGACTGACCCAGCACGCTTGCTCTATGTATTAAGCAAGAGGAAATATCTATGGGCAACACAGCGGTGTGCTCTGCGTATTAACCAAGAGAAAACATCTATGAAAAACACAGCATGCGTGCTCTATGCATTAAACAAGAAGAAATACCTATTACTGAGGCAGCACATATACTCTACGTTTTTAAAAAAGAGAAAATATCTATGAGCTATGCAGCATGTGTGCTCTATGTATTAAACAAGAGAAAATATCTATGACCAAATGTTAAGGTCACAGTGAAAGACCCCGTCCTCAATATATGGAATATATACCTCCATCCATTGTTATTAAACACTTATCCAAAAATAGCAGTGCTAGTATCCATGTTCTGGCAAGCATTTTTTTGTTACAAATATTGCAACAAGTACAAACAATGGCACACAATACAGAACAAAGTACATTTTATCATTATAGTTTAATGCTAGAGGGGATGCTCTGGCATTTGTTTATGCGACAGAAATAACAATTACGAATATCTGGTGCGTAATTATGTAGCAAGGTAACATCCACCTAGTATCCAAAATGTATCACCCACTGTCTGCCCTTATCCCCTACTGAGTGTTCTTAGTAGGGAACACTATATAGTGAGTGAGTGAGTGAACAACTGGACATTTCAATCAAAATCTATATGTACTGCAGGCAACTGTGTAGGTATTAAGTAGCCAACATATTTATTTGATTATTTCCAGCTACATCTTCTGTTAATAAAACACCTGTAAAGCTGGATGTTCAGGTAAGGTGTTCTTGAGTGTGCAGGCGGCTTTTGTACATGACAGTTGAGTGTGGGGGGGGGGACTGAGGCGCGATCGGCCCTCACCGTGGTCCAGCCCACCTGCTGGCCCAGATCTGTGGAGTACAGCGTCACCAGGGAGGAAGAGGCCAGTGTCCGCACTAGGCAGCTGTCCCGTAGGAACGGCCCATCTGCAAGACACAGCCAGCATGGGAAAACCTCAGGCATATGCAGGGGGGGGGCTTTTTCCAGATTAAAAATGCCCCCCTTCTGATGCTCCAAGTGCCCACATCACCTCTACATTCACATACCATCCATGTTGGATCAATAACTGACAATCAGCAGCAACATCTCCTGAGAGGGATCCCCCCCCCCCCATCGTGAAACTTTACTGAGGGATACCCCATGGATGCCAAAATGTACTGGTCAGTCACGCCCTCTCATTCTGTGCACGCCACTGAAAAACCTGCCAAACAATGTTTGTCCTAGTCATGTGATCCAAAGAAACAGCCCCTCCCCCCATAGTATGGAAGTGTTCCCATGGGAACAAGGTGGCGTGGGGGGGGGGGGGCATTGGGGTCTGTCTTACATTCATGGATCAGGGCCACAGTAAAGGCATGGATATCCAGGCACATTCAGGAGGCCCTTGAATACGAAAACTTATAAGATAAGGTGACATTTTGTCAGAGGGGGCTTACAATTTCTAGCTATGTCCCCCTACAGGGTATACTTTACTGAGCAGAAAAATGACAGTTTGTGTAACATTTAGGGGGGAAAAGATCAATGTTGTGTATTTAATATGTAATCGGAAGCAGAGCCCCCAGAACACGATGGGAAAGTGAAGGCGCACCGACGGTCTCCATCTCATAAAAATATCACATAGTATTACTACTGCTTACATTGATTTTTTTCCCCTTCTGTTCTGAAGTGTCAAACCTCTAAGTAAACAAGTAGATTTGGGGCCTTGCATTTCCCTTCAGTATTAATGCTTGTTCCTGCCCCAAACCACTTTTATTTCTCCTGCATTTCTCATGGTTTAAGCATCAGAGTTACTGGGACTTTAAATCATTAGTTTTACATTAGTAGAAAGAGGTTGGCATTTTTCTTTAAATGATATTTTCCTTTTTATTGATGTCACACTTTGGAGCAGCAATGCAAATTTGTTCTTGTTTAAGAAGCCCGAGCCGAACCGGCCCAGGAGGTTGCAGGGGCAGGACAGCGTCATACAGATATCCGAGAAGCTTCACTGCACGTCCACGTCCATGCTGCAGAACTGAACCCCTCACGGCCAGTGAAAATGAAGCGATTTTACTTTATGCGTTTTAAGCCGGGCACATTTCGAGGTTTTATTTAATGGTTTAATTTAGAGGTTTTCCACCGTTTATTTAATAATTGTATTATTCAGTACTTTATATAGGACAGCCGGTGCCACGACAGAACCATGACCAGGAGGTTGATAGTTCAAGTCCCAGAGGGGACCCAACTGGCATGCTGTCGAGCGAAGCCACTTAATCTTAATTGCTCCAGTAAAATATCTGGGTGAAAACGGTAAACAGTAAAATTGCCTGGAGATAAAGCAGGTGCGCCGCTGAGCACATAATGATCGGCCATCACCCAGCTTCTGGGAGGTCTTAGGTAATGAGGGATGCCGAGTCCCGCCTCAAGGGAGGGCTATCCTGATTGGCTGATATGCCGAGTCCCGCCTCTGGGAGGGCTATCCTGATTGGCTGATGGATGTGAGGCTGCCACACCGCATGATGATCCACCAGAGGACCCATGGTCCGCATTAAATGCATTTAACATTTCAGGTCCCCAGATTCCAGCGTAAGAAAAGATCCCTGACATCTTATTTTCAGTCAATACACCGTTAAAAAAACACCTTGCAAAAACTGGAGCCT
>JAODJU010000014.1:11739378-11750568 GCA_026776725.1 Gnathonemus echidnorhynchus
CAGACACAGGAGCCAAGGAAGCGGCAGCCACCCATACACACGATGGTGTGCACAGATAATAGCTGTGAAACTAACCCATTTTACCTCTACACACACAGACACACAAAAACCGACAAAGGCCACAGATACACAAAGCACGCACACTCATTCAGACACACACTCACAGACACACACACGTTCGCGGAAACGCACAGTCCCAGACATGCAAATACTGGCATACATACAACTTACACTCCTTCCCACCCACAACAAATACTCATTTGTATTCTTATCTTAACATTTCTCTGTTCTGACCCCTGACCTCACTACATCCCCCACGGCCGTTGCCATGGAAGTCGTCCGCTAATCGCGTGTAATGGCCCAGTGATTTGACCCACGATGGACCTGACTGCCTGGCACCTCACAGTCGCTGAGAATCATTGGCTAATCAGGTCTAAAGTTCAGCGTTTTGATCTGCAAGCTGACCGCCTGCTCACTGGATGGTTCCTTTGGCCAGTGGTGGTCTGGGGGGTGGGGGGGATGCACTGGGATTTCACTCAGGCCCCAGGCAATCATAACTGACACCTTTGCTCCTAATAATACTCATAACAGTGGTTGTGAAGGGCATAGTGGAGACGTGACACAACGAGGTCTCCAGGTCCATGACTCAGGCTCATTACGCATGAAAATGCAGACACTGCCACTGTCCCATGACAAACATGGGTCTCCAGCACCATGAAAAATCACATTTTCTCAGAAACTACTTTACAAAATAAACCTCAAACAACATAATGAGACACTTTTAGCACCACAAATAGAAGCCTGTCTTCACATAGCCGTCAGTAAATGGTTTAATGTGGGGTTACCCATTTCCGGTCCTGGGGGGGCTAGAATCCAACACAATTTGCAGATTTGCCTGCTCAATACGCACCTTAATCAGCTAATTAGCAGATTTAGCAGGTGTGTTTGAGCAGGGAAACTCTGCAAACTGTGCTGGATTCTGACCCCCTTAGGACTGGAGCTGGGGAACCATGTGTTTTAAAATTAAAATGAATTTAAGCGGATCGTTCTCCGCGAGGCAAATAAGCCAGTGTAGGGAGAACAGATAATGCAAGTCAGGGAGGACACTGTTTCAGTTTTAATAAAGTAGATTTTGAAACCTGAGGTAGCTCAAAGTGTTCTACTGACATGGTCAATGTCGACAAGATACAAACTAATCTTGCTTTATTTTCACAATTAACATTTATGCTAGTTAGCTAGCTATCAAGCTATCAAGTTTAAGTCGTTAAAATTAGCAATATAAAATGATCGTTCTGAATACAAATGTTAACTAGTACAAACATAAATATCAGTGATATAGATGACTTCATAAAACATTGGTCACTAAGACGTGAAACGCTATCAGTAGACAGAGGAAAATGGGTGTTTTCCATATACAGTGAAATGTCAAAAAAAAATTGTAAAAAAGTGAACATACACGGTTTTCATCAGGCAGTGACAATATATATCATCACGTTATTCAGTTGTTCGTCTGGCTGAAATTGTGTAGAATGGAGATCTGATAATTTTGCACCTCTCAAAGCCACCCTGTTGGCCTGTTGGTCTGAGGACCTCTAATGAAAGGTTCCTCTTCCAGAAACAAATGGTGTGAAAGCAGAGTCAAGGAGCACTACAAATAGCCAGCTACTGTGCTCCCATATTAGGGGGCTGTGCTTTGTGTGTGTGTGTGTGTGTGTGTGTGTGTGTGTGTATGTATGTGTGTGGCTTCCAGGGGCAGTGAGAGTTCACACCTCACTATCAAAAAATGCTAAGATAAGCATGACAAGCACGTCCTTGGAAACCGGCGACGTCGAAGATCGAGGGTTTCTGAGGCAACAAAAAAAGTATATCAGCACAAAAATTATGCACAGCTTTGTAACGCAACTTGAATTCCCCGGGGTCCTTCTAGAAGACGCATCTGCCCTTTGAGAAACTCCATACTAAAGAAAAAAACAGAAATAGAAGTAGTAGAGAATTCTGGGGGGAAAAAAAACCTACATACAGGAATCAGTAGAAATCCTGAAACACGTTCACGATCTGTCGGTAATTAAACGTAACCCCTGAGAATCTCACAGCAATGGCCAGTCATGAAACCCACGACGACGTAACGCAAATTCCTTAATGAAGCTCAAAGGGTCACTAGCATGGATGCTGCGGCAGAAGTGCTGCGTTTGTCCTCTGCCAGCATCCCCAGGATGGACCACGAAGCACTAGAATGGGCTGAACAGCCTTTGAGAAGCTGCTGATGAAACTTGAGCCATGGAATTAACAGACAGGAAGTCAGAAGGAACCCCCCCCCCCCCCAGGTCTCAGACTCACTCCCCATCACTACCCTCATCCCCTCCTCAGAGACACTCCCATTGACAGCGGAACCACCTGTGGATACTCCACAGTGTTACAGTAGGGGGAGCAGTAGTTAGGGCACCGCGTTTATGACCTAAAGTTAACATACTAAAAACAAAACAGTGGGCCTCCACCCTACCTTGTCGATGACATAGATGAGTCGTCCCGTGTGTTGGTCCAGAACCTCCACCTCCATGTAGCTGGGTCGGGGCCTGCGGGCCAGCGGCTGTCCCAACACAAACTGGGAGAAACCATAGAAGGATCGGGGCAAGGCCCGGCCCATGGGGAACATCCTGATGCTAGTCAGTGTGCGGATCACTGGGCCGCGTGGAGAAGGGCGCCGGCTCTTAAATAGATGTGAGTTTCGGGATGTGGCGCGACATGCCAAACCGAGAGCGCAAACTTAGATAACAAAAGAGAGAACAATAGATAGCTAATCACAGGCTATATTTACCCGGGGTGGCAAAATGTCTGCTTTTTGTTCCTGGAGCCGTTCTTTCGGCCTTGTTGTGAGGTCAAGCTTATCTTGTTTTCCTTTTCATACTGGGGAGGGTGGGGGAGGGGGGCGTGAGAGAGGGTGTACCATCCCTGCCTGGGGCCCCAAGCATTCAGTCTGACCCTCAAGCAACATGAAACAATGAAATATCAAAGCAATTTCATTGGCCATCTGACACCCAGACTGCAAAGATTAAGGCCAGGGAGAACTATCAAGAAGACACAAGTTTCGATGAGGCTTTGGGCTGCAGTTGTGCCATGTCCTGGCTGTTCATTTCACTTTCTTCCAATGGGTTCCAGCCTGCAAACATCATACGCAGTCAGATCGATACATATCTGCTGCGTAAAAGTCCAGTTTGACCTCTTACATATCACAGCGTCTCCAAAATAGACCCACTGATACCAGCCGACCAGCCAGGCCCGCTGTGTAGCGAGAGAGAATGCAGTGCAGATGCTGACAGATCGCTCGCGGCAGCTGGAACAATGGCTAATGGGGTCAGCATGGAGGTGACAGCATCGACAGCTGGAGTCCCGCTGAGTCTCCGCAAGCGACTTCAGGTAACCAGCCTCGGAATCCATATCGCCATGCGAAATTCCAGAACGCCGGACGGCGCGCGCCACGTGTTAAACGCCGACACAGCATCGTGGCCGACATAAGTGTCACCGCCGCGCGTTCCGCGTGCCGTCCAATCAGACCCAGCAGCCAGCAGCTGCGAAAACACGACGCTGTGATGGACAAGCCCTGGCAGCCATGATGGGTCACACAGCCAGCCTGGAAATAGCCAGCCAGCTTGTTCTTTAATAATGAGAACTGAACTGGGGGATTCGGGTCATTGAGTTCTAATCCAGAGCAATGACTGCTGAGAAACGGGTGGGGGTGTCAGTGGAATCACCCAGCCTGGGGCAGACAAACAGCACCTCCGAGAACTACTTGGTTCTTATTAGCTCCAGCATTCTAGTTATTTTTTATTAAGATTTATTAAGATTTTTTTCCTGACATTAAGCTTAGCTGGTTCCTGGTAAACATCTGCAAAACAGCTGCTTACTTTTTACTATTAATTAACCACAAACTAAATCTTACTTACATACTGATCTCATGTTAATTCATCATTAATAAATCATGACACAAGTTTTTTTCTCAAGCAGCTACTGTATTTGTTACTATATCTGTTAATCCTGTAAATCTCTGTGAACGTTTGGAGGAACTACTAAAGGAACCAGTCATGAGTAAAACAACTGAAATACTGATCTCATGTTTGTTCATCATTAATGAATTGTGATGCATCTTTTATCTCAAGTAACTATATTTGTTTGTGATTTGTACTTCAGTATAGTAACTGAGTTATTACTATAAGTGTTTGTGCCCTGTCAAAATGTTATGGCTGAATTATTTATTTTCGTCTGTGACATGTTCTTTAGTCAAGTACAGTTCCTGAAAGTTATGGAGAACCTTAAATTGCTTGTTCAGAGCAAAATCAGCACAATAACCTACTATAGTACAACCGACAGGTGGTTTACAGTGTAGTGTTACGAACTGAAGAGAGAAATTTGTGTCCCTCCAAAGAGTCTTGGTACACTGCGGAACGGAAATTTCCCATTACAGAACCAACATGGACATTTTATGCTGGCTCAGTAGGTATTATTCCCACTCCACAGTACCAAGTATGGGGTTATGAATCCTGGCCCTTATCTGTGTGTGTGTGCGTGCGTGCATGTGGATTATGTTTTATTACATTGCGGGGACCAAACGTACCCCACAATGTAATAAAAACCTGTTATTTTGACTTTATGGGAGCCATTTTTCAGGTCCCAACAAAGTGTGCATCTGTGAATGCAATCAAAAAACAAAAAATACCAAAAGTCTTGTATAATTTTGTTTGGTTACTTATGGTCGTCATGTTGGGATTAGAGTTTTTTCCATATAAATGAATGGAGAGTCCTCACATAGATATAATTACAAACCTGCATGTGTATGTGTGTGCGTGTGTGTGTCTGTGTGCGCGCGTGTGTGTGTATGTATGTGTGTGTTGGAGTTTGCATGTCCTTCAGTGTCTGAGTTTCTTCCTACAGACCAAAATCGTGCAGCTCTGCATCTCTGAATTAACCACAGATGACGTAAGTATCTGTTGCATATGGAAACCGTGTCCCCTCCTTGAGAAAATAGCATTCAAGGAGAAACTTTTAAATGAATGAAAGAAGACTCCAAACACTTTGCGCCCCGTCCTGTGCTAACCAGCTCTGGCTCGGAGCAATGACACAAGTTGCTGTACGGGCAGTAAATTCACTTTCTTTACTTGACTGCAAAACATCTCCCTTCCGTGTAGGAGTGACACAGACATAACAAGATCATATCGAGCAGCAAGGGAGCAGATGTTGCTCAGCACGGCATGATCGTGATGGATGTGCCATGTCTGACAAAATGCAAGAATCATTTGCCACATGGTGTCAGCATAACAACTCGCATTACTGGCAGACAGCTGTTGCCACCGTATCCCGGTAATTGGGCTCCGAGTTTTCCCCTGCTTATGTCATACAGAGGAGGAACAACCAATTAGAGTGACTTACAGTGTGTGCAGCACCTTGAAGTGCCACCCCCCTGCCGCCACATCATGCAGAATTCAATGTTCCAACCTGCCCCCTACCGCCACATTTAGATGTGTACCATTTGTCTGTTATGTTGCTATAGTCAATTTTTAATACAAACCTACACGTGTGTTTAAGATTGTAAGCTGCTTACCTTCGACAGTTTTGTATTTCTGTTTCTTAAACTAGTAGATGTTGTGGACGACTTCGAAGTAGAATTTGGGAGAGTTTACGTCATGAGTCATTCACTAGTGGTTTGGATTAGAATTTTATGATGGTACGTTGATGGTAGTAATGCAAACTAGTTAAGCACCCCAAATCCAATGTGAAACGAGGTCTGCTGGCTTCAGAAAGAATTTACAGTAGAGCAATGATTATGAGTATAGTCATTACACCCCTTATTCTTAAAACGTTTACGGATTGTGTGATTTATTATCTTTGTCTCTTATTTTATTACACTTAGATTTGCTGATCTGTAAAAAGCTTTTAATAATACCGTAAGCAAATAGAAAAGTTCGGCCGGTATAACACAAATCATACAGTAGGCGGCAGCAAAACCGCGTTTTTCTGCGCTCCAAATGCCGTTCTTTTCAGACTCACGTAATCAAATATCGCCACTTCGTTCAAGGGCTGTGTTTGGCGTATTAATCGATTGCCGATGATAGGATCCAGTGAAGATGGCGGACATACATGCAAAACAAATGGCACAAAAAAGGTATTGTAATAATGAAGCATGCTATTTTTATGCTTGTAAATGTTAAAACGTACTTCAGATAAGTGATTGTTTTGTTATGATGATATGCTTGTTTATACCTTTATGGTTTAATGTAAGGAAATCACCAGGCAACACCCAAAAAAAGCTCAACATAATAGACAGGCCGGTCGTGTTATCATTACAGTGAATTAATTATATTAGTAATTTAGTTATATATTGTCTCAACGATGTGACATGGCAGCGTAATATAAGGTCTTGTTGATTTTAAAGTTCGATTCTTTTTCTGTCTTAAGTGCGAAAATTGCAGCAGGAGCCGTAGTTTGTGTTGAAAGCGAGATAAAGGGAGATGTCACCATAGGTAAGACGTCTTACGATTCCCTCAGCCTTGCTGCGAAGCTCGTCATTATTGTTTGCTTATTTTTTGGTTTGCGAACACAGTCGTGGTGTCGTGGTGACTGGGGGCAACCTGCCCTCTGTATGCAGTTGCCTGTTTCCTCCGTGTTGCGTGCGTTTCCCCCGTAATCCAAACACGTGCATTTAGGTGAATTGTTGTCCCTACATTAGCAGTAGTTTGTGCTTGTATGTGTTTGTGCATACATGCCGTGCGTTAGCAGACATCCCATCTCAGCGATATTGATTTCAGGGATGCAGATGAGGGGCACCTGGTAGGGCGGGTGTGCTGGCCAGTGCGTGGCTGGTGTTACGGCAATACCGTATATATATATTACCGAAGGGGGGCAAAATTTGCTGACCGCAGCTAAAGAACGGTGGTAAAATTTGGGGCGGGGTTGCAGCGGTACAACTTCTTGCTGGCTAATTTTACCACCGCTGAATAGCGGATAGACAGATTTCTGGGACATTGCGCATCATTTGCTGGTGTCAGGGAGATGCTGTCATTTTGCGGGAGACTCCTGGGACTTAAGGGTGATTTGGGATGTCTGCATTGGATTAGTGTATAGCATCCCATCCACACTCCTTAAAGAGTAAAGCTCCCCCATGACCCTGGATAAGTACTCGAAAAATGAATGGATGAATGGACACAGTTGTGTAATCGTTTATGTTTAGGAGCTACTTCTTACTACGAAAACATGAAGCCATTGTTTTGTGGTTGAATCCTTCAGGCCCCAGAACAGTGGTTCACCCCAAAGCTCGCATTATTGCAGAAGCAGGACCGATCGTCATCGGTGAAGGGAACCTCATAGAAGAGCAGGCCCTCATCATCAACTGGTGAGTCTGTTTCAGCCGGCTTCCGACGACTAATCCGCAGGGCTGGCCCGACTGATACAGGTCTTTTGTGTTTTCCCAGCTATCCTGAAAACATAATGCCCGACACAGAAGGTGTGGAGCCCAAGACAATGACCATTGGAACAAACAATGTGTTTGAGGTCGGCTGCGGTATCCTTGCATGGCCTGAGATGGCGCTAGAGTCATGTGGTTGGAAAGAGTGAGAGGGAAACAGTGTAACATTGATAGAAGAATATAGATATTCTACCAGAGGAGTTTAGCATAATTGTAAAAACGTGGCTCAGTGGGTTAAGCTTTTGTGCCTGTGATCGGAAGGGCGCCGGTTCAAACCCAGCCGCAGTATGTCTGCGGGTCCTTGAGCACGGCCCTTAACCCCCAGCTCCCTGGGTGCTGCTATAGGTGGCTGCCTTTCGCTGACAAGCTTGCTGTCACCTATGAAGAGCACATTGGGGGAGGCGGAAAGAGAATTTCCACATAGGGATCTATAAAGTATTACCATTTCATTTCAAAAGCTTCTGGAAAGTTTCATCTTTAACTGACATTGCCAGTGTCTCAAGCTTTGAAGATTGGGGACAACAATGTAATTGAGTCCAAAGGTAAGATGACCGTTTACTGCATTGCTTCAGGTTTATAGAAAGACTGTTGCTTTTTATGGCAGAGGTTTGTGTGTGAGAAGCATTTTAACAGTAATCACAGTGACTCTTGTGGATAATCACTTCTGGAGGGTCCGGTTCAGGTCACTTTTTTTACCTGAATGATGAGTCACTCTCCTACTCATTTCCCTTTCTGTTTGAACAGCTAAGCCACCTGGTCACCTTTGAAGACAGTCATAGGGAAATGGCAGCTCAGCAGTGTATGAATGACTGACGGGCTGACTGACTGACTGACTGACAGGCTGGCTGACTGACTGACTGACAGGCTGGCTGACTGACTGACGGGCTGGCTGACTGACTGACGGGCTGGCTGACTGACTGACGGGCTGACTGATGGTGTGACTGACTGACGGTGTGACTAACTGACTGACAGGGCAGAAGAACTCGTGCTTATGGAGCTGAATTGTGAAGTTGAATAGGTTTTTCTATCACTGAGGAGTAGACTTTGATCTTTAGTAAAGGATTATTCATATACATTTATTTAGCAAACACTTTTGTTCAAGGCGACATATAGAGACAGGTAAAGCATCACAAACATAGAGCTGTCAGAGTCAATTTTGTTACAAAAGTTTTGAGGTGGACCTGCCGTTCAGTGACCAGTAAGAGATGGGTGATGGTTGTGGGATCAGGCTTTACAAAAATGGAACTACTGTCAGTTTATACTGCATGTAAATGTGATCACTTGGATGGATCAAAGTGGGATTTAGCAAATGGAGACACTTGGCCCCATAGAGTTTCTTGTTCCGAAATTCCCTGTCTGACCCTCGGCAGCGGAGGTCGGCCGGAACGTCATCCTGACCAGCGGCTGCATCATCGGTGCCTGCTGCCAGGTGAACACGTGCGAGCTCATCCCAGAGAACACGGTCATCTACGGGTCGGGCTGCATGCGGCGTGTGCAGACGGAGAGGCCGCAGGTGGGTCCTGACCACTGGAGCTGCACTGTGCGGAGGTGGCGGGGGGGAGGGGTCCCTCACTCACCCCGTGTTCTGAAGGGTGCTATTTGCAGGAGACGGGAAGCTTCACACCACGTTTGGACTGAGCAGCCACGCGATTCATATCAGATTAGACTGACTCTTCTCGTGTTGCCTTTCAGCCACAGACCCTGCAGCTGGACTTTCTAATGAAGATCCTGCCCAATTATCACCACCTGAAGAAGACCGTCAAAGGAAACGCAACTCCGGGCAAAATCTAGCGTGGAGGAGCATCCTGTGTGTCGGCACAGCAGCAGCTGGAATGTAAACATGAGAAGAAACACAGATCCCACACGGCTCGGAATTCTCCCAGACCAGTTGTATAAAATTCCTTATAACTACCCTAGTATGTATTTCTTTGAAGTCTAATATCTGATCAAGATAAGATTTATGCTTTCTAGTCGTTTGTCTGTTAATTTCATATGCTAATTTATATGGCTTGCTTTATGCTTTGCCAAAACAAATAAAATGTTAAAAACAATCTTGTTGTTTTTTTTTTGCACACGATATTAGCTGGGAAAATCAACTGTTTTCTCTAAAAGGATAAACATCCCATGTTCTTTTCTTAAATTCAGAAGCCCTTTCCAAAACAGGCCAGTGTTTTTTTTTTTTTTTTTTTTTTTTTTTTAAACAAGAGGGCTCCTACTGGATTTGGAAACGCAGCTTCTGCTGTAGATGAGCTTCCCAGGAAGTCTTGCAAAGATTAAAATCTTCCAGGAAAATACGGCATTACCGGTGGAGCAGGAAATGACTTCACGTGTAGCTGAGAGCAGGGTGCTGAGCTAGATGAAGCTGTGATTGGGGGGTTCCGGCCCTAATTTACATGAACTGGATTTTTCCGGTCTGTGTATAATGTCTGTGACAGTATGAGCTTTGGTACAGAAGTCAGATCTGCCACATAACTAGGTAAAACAACACCGGGTTCTGCTTTCTGTTTTGCTCTCTCAATAGAGATGAAATCTGGCTCTAGTATAAAGATGGTGATAAAATGACAAGCTTTGGTGCGGAAGTTAAATTCCTCGCACAACTTGTATGAAATAATGAGGTAATGCTGTCAGTGCCTGCTTCCTGTCCAGCCCTGGGGGGTCAGTGTTTTGTCCCCCTGTCTATTAAATGACAGCCAGCTGGAGCGAGGGCCAGCGACAGGCCATCAGAGTGTGTCGTTGCTCTGCGGGGATTAATTAGGCGAGGGGCTAATTATTGCTCTGAGGAAATCAGGCTTCCTTCTCACCCCCGCAAGCTGCAGTGAGCTGGCTGGGCGATGTGACGGCGGACGGTCCTCCAAACCACACCGACGGCTCTAGATGCACCGCTGCGGCCCTCTGTCCGTGGAGGACTCGCTCTCTGGCTGTGAGCGTCCTGCCTCGCCGCCCACGTAGGCTCAGTAACCCACACCGCAGTGCAGAGACCGTGAGCCAGAAACGCCACCCCTCTCATATATTATGGGATCCTTCCATAGTGAAAAATAAAATGCTGTGTCCCTTTTGGAACAAATACAGGATGCAATTTGTCCCATATTTTTGTACAGTCATTTCATACATACATCATGTTATGGGTTCCCAAACTTTTCAGTCCATGACCCCAAAACTAACAACACCAGAAAGTCTCCAGCCACATTTTGCCTTTTCTGTTTGGTTTTGCTACAGTACAGTAGAGGTAGCTTGGTGGGCTGAGCCTCTGTGCCTGTGATCGGAAGGTTTGAGCCTGGACTTAGCAGGATGGCTGCTTGTCCAAGGGCCCTGGAGCAAGGCCCTTACCCCCAGCTACCACTGCGGGTGGCTGCCCTTTGCTGTCAAATTCGCTCTTGCCTGCATATGTATCATGGGGGGGTCCCCATGGGGATTAATAAAGCACCAATATTGTTATTATAAATACCACCGCAGTCATGTGGTTACGGTTACCATGTAAGTTTTATACATTTTTAATTATAATAAACATATCCTGGAAGTCATCTCGCCACCCCTACTTTGGGAACCCCTGCCCTCCACTCCCCCTCCATTTAATTTAGTGTGATTGGTGAAAATTGCTGACTGGGGGGGTCTCAGTCAGTGCAGAATTTCAAAAGGGACGTACTTTCAATCATTTGGGCACAATAGGCAACTGCTGAGGGACCCCCATCATCATTTTATATTGGGGATCCGGGGGGGGGGGGGGGGGGGGGGGGGCC
>JAODJU010000014.1:11753385-11777542 GCA_026776725.1 Gnathonemus echidnorhynchus
CCCCCCCCCCCCCCCAAATGCTTTCCCGGCCCAAATTGCCATCGCAGAGAGTTTTCAGTCTCACATGCCATCACATCTCGAAGATTTTCACGTTTAGTTAATCTTATTCACGTGTGCACGCATGTGGGGAGGCGCTGACCAGGTGTGCCAGGATGGTGGCAATAGTCTTGCGTCAGTGGTCAGCAGGCCTGTGTTTTCTCTGTATGATTGGGGTTGGCTAATTTGCTGGAGTATGTGGGAGTGTGGATGTCTGCAAATAAATGCAGTGGCTCCATCATGGAGGATAGCAGGCTCCCGATAGCAGGCTCCCGATAGCTGGCTCCCGATAGCAGGCTCCCGGTAGCTGGCTCCCGATAGCAGGCTCCCGATAGCAGGCTCCCGATAGCTGGCTCCCGATAGCAGGCTCCCGATAGCTGACTCCCAATAGCAGGCTCCCGATAGCTGACTCCCGATAGCTGGCTCCCGATAGCAGGCTCCCGATAGCTGGCTCCCGATAGCTGGCTCCCGATAGCTGACTCCCGAGAGCAGGCTCCCGATAGCTGGCTCCCGATAGCTGACTCCCGATAGCTGACTCCCGATAGCTGACTCCCGATAGCAGGCTCCCGATAGCTGGCTCCCGATAGCAGGCTCCCGATAGCTGGCTCCCGATAGCAGGCTCCCGACAGCTGACTCCCGATAGCTGACTCCCGATAGCAGGCTCCCGATTGCTGACTCCCGATAGCAGGCTCCCGATAGCTGGCTCCCGATAGCTGGCTCCCGATAGAAGGCTCCCGATAGCTGGCTCCCGATAGCTGGCTCCCGATAGCAGGCTCCCGATAGCTGGCTCCCGATAGCAGGCTCCTGATAGCTGACTCCAGCACCATCCGTACGTGCATCAGGCTTCAACACAAAAAGGCCAGCTGAACCTTCACACAAACAAAACACTTGCATTATTAAGCAATGCATTATTGGTACCTTCATATAAGGTATTATAAACATGACTGTAACTATTTATAAAATTAGAATCAGATTCAGAATTCACTTTATTGGCCAAGTACAACTGCATGTACTAGGAATTTGTTTTGCCAGTGTTGGTGCTTACATTCACAGACAACATATAAGAACAAAGAGCATAAATTAAGCAATACAGATAAGTAGAAATAAAACAAAAGTATAAACGAATAAAAGAAATAGCGGACAGTGCAAGCCGTAGAATATATTAACGATTATTATAAGGGAACTGAAGTATTGAATATAGAGCATAAAAATATGAAAATATATTATGACCCTGTAGTTGAAAAACACATGTAGAAAGATGGGGGCAGAATGAGTGGGGGGGTGGCAGAGGCAGGGACTGTGTCAGTGGGGGTCAGGGGGCTTGTTGACGAGTTCAACTGCTGAAGGGAAGAAGCTGTTTTTGTGGTGTGTAGTTCTGGTCAGAAGTCCATTACCATCTCCACTGTATTTAGAGCACTGAACTCCAGATTATTCTGGCTGCACCAGGTCACCAGAAGGTGAATTTCCCTCCTGTAGATGGCTTCATCCCCACCAGAGATGAATCCAATGAACGTGGTGTTGTAGCTTGACAGACTCATGGCTGGAGGTGCAGCTGTTAGAATATAGGGAGAGCAACAGGGGTGATAGGACGCAGCTTTGAGGGGAACCAGTACTTATGATCAGGGGGTCAGAGATGTGCTTGCCCACCTTAACATACTGCTTCCTGTTGGACAGGAAGTCGGTGATTCACCTGCACACCCAGCTGGGAGAGCTTGTCCTGGAGCAGAGCTGGGATGATAGTATTGAATGCAGAACTGAAGTCCACAAAAAGCATTCTCGTGTAGGATCCAGGAGGATCTAAGTGCTGGAGGATGAACTGAAGAGTTATG
Organism: Gnathonemus echidnorhynchus; assembly: GCA_026776725.1. Lineage (NCBI taxonomy): Eukaryota > Metazoa > Chordata > Actinopteri > Osteoglossiformes > Mormyridae > Gnathonemus > Gnathonemus echidnorhynchus. Next base: position 11,755,251 of record JAODJU010000014.1, read on the forward strand.
TTGACAGCATCATCTGCAGACCTATTGGCTCTGTAGGCAAACTGCACTGGGTCGTTGATAGATCTGAGAAGAAACAGTACAAGATGCTCAAATGACTTCATTACTACTGAGGTCATGGTGATGGGTCTGAGGTCGTTCAGTCCTGTGATCCTAGGCCTTTTGGGGATGGGAATGATGGTGGAGGTTTTGAAGTAGTCCGGCACATGCCATGTCTCCAGGGAGGTGTTGAGCATGTTGGTGAGACAGTAGGTCAGCACCATACTTCAGTGTGGCAGGGGGGACAGAGTCTGGGCCGGCTCCTTTGAGGGGGCCGTTCGGAGCGAGTGGGTATGTAGTGGCCCCAGCCTCCATTGGGGTGATGGGTGGCAGAGTGGTGGTGCTGGGGGTCTCCAGCTGATGGCTGTGCGCACTGGGGGGCGGGGTCAGGAATGTCCCTTTGTTTTTCAGTAGAATTTTTTCAGTTCGTTGACAAGGCGCCGGTTATTGATGGACTGGGGGGGGGGGGGGGGGGTTTCGGTTTGTAACTGGTGATTTGCTAAACTCCTTACCAGACAGAAGTCAAGTTGTTGGTTGCAAATTGTTGCTCAGTCTCTCAGAATACAGGTGTTTGGTCTCCTTCACCACCTTGCTGAGCGTGTGTTTTGCTTAAAAGGCATAACACACCGTAGCCATGTCTATTAGTCATTATGAATGCTCTATAAATACCTTCATAATGCAATACGAATCATTCTTAATTCTTATGCCGACTATCATAATGCATTATTAAGGTATCGATACTGCATTATATAAATGAGAGCTTCATAGAACATTCACAATTCATAATAAACATGGCTATATTGTGTTATGCCTTTTTTGTAGTTGTAGCCATGTTTATAATACTTTATGAATGTATTATAATGTATTATGAAGGTATCTATAATGCATTATGATAACTGTTTCAAATAAAGTGTTACCAAAAAACTAAGATATTCCCACTGTGCAGATACAGCAAAACAGACCAATGAAAAGACAATCTCCAACCAGCAAATTCCCAAATTATTTTTTGCATTTATCAAGTTTTCCTAAATAAAACATGTACTGAATGCTGAATACTGATTCTCTGAACACGGCCCTGAGCAATTCTGACCCCGCACATGGTCTTATGACAAAACCTCTATGCCTGCCAGTTACCATAACAACAAATGTAGCAACTAAGCCGGCTGACAGCATCTGTCTTTTATTCCCTCCCACCTGGCCCGAGGGGGGCGGCCACGAGGGACCTGCCTCTTCCGGCTTCTCTGGGTCTCCAGGGGCCCAGACAGACCCCGTCTGTTTTTATTCCCATGTCAGCCCCTACTGCAAGCAGACTCCCAGATTAACCCAGGAGAAGGGATAGAAAAACACTCGGAAGAGAGAGGAATGTGAATGTAAATCCTTCTCGTTGACTGGTTACGTGTCTGTAGTGGAGTGGAAACTATTAAACCTGTAGCACTGATGGAGTTTGCAGGAAGACTGGTGCTCTCAGCCTTAGAGAACTGACCATCAGCTCACCCTAGCAACAGGAATCCCATGTAAAATTAGTGTCATGTGACCCGTAAAGACTATCTCCTCAATCAACCCTTTAGTCGCCGTCTAGACTTTGCTCCCCCATCTTAATTCACTTTGCATCGACTCTGGATCACATCTTTCAGTGGACGGGTGGTGATGTCAGGCCCTGCCTGAATTCGGCGAAACAGCAGCTGAACCCGCAGGGCTCTCTGGCGGCAGGTGAGATCAACCACGCCTGGCGAGAAATTGACATGGCATACAGTGAAACCGCTATATATAGAAACGCAGGCACTTCGCTCGGCTGCCAACTGATCGGTCAGCTGGGAGCACAAATGGATGCGGAAAGTCACAAATAAGGCCTTTACCCACCTGCCAGGACCGTAGGTGTCCGGTGACCGTGACTGCAAATTGGTAGTTTTATGGAACATGTTAAAATTGATTAATTAGGCCATAAAACCCTAACTTCAGAATACCAGTATGAAGACATCACACTAAGTACCAATTTGTTGTTGTTCTTAAAGTCGTGCCGACTCTATAATCCCATCCGTTAAGCCGGCAAACACGATTACACAGTCATGGTATAGAACTTAGAGCTACAAACTCAATACCTATGTTCTGAGTTAAAAAGGAAGTTCCATTTTTACATGTAAAAATAAGGTCATAGCTTCTGCCATTTCATATAATCCTACTTTATTACTTTCTAGAATGTCTCACTTTTGATTTTTAAACATTTAGTAATTATTTTACCACACGGTTGAACATTATATCCTGACCCCTTCAAAGAGGGTCACTGTGTAGTGCACAGAGTGCCAAAGAATAAAAACATAGATTATTGTGATAAATATGTTTAAATGGCGGCCGTAAGTGACGGCAGAAAGGGGTCCGTGATCGTGGTCCGGTGATCCAGGCCTTGGGGGAAGGGGACTGACTGTGGATTGCAGACAGCTGTCCGCCACACCAAACACACTGACCCGCAACCCAGACACCGCCCCAAGCCACACGTCTGGGTCCAGCAGATGACGATCTTTTAGCTGTCTATCATACGGCTTTGGAAGGGAATGCAGAAATTATGGCTAAGTATCATCCTGATAAATAGACCGGTCATGCAAATTGAGCTATGGTTATCGTTTAAATAATAGCAACAGTTATATGGAAAAGCCTCAGTGAACTTAGGTATGGAAGCATGATGAAAAGATGAGGTAAAGTATACATGCAACAGATAGGGACCACCAAGACAGCAACAAATCAGAGCAGGGAATACATAATACGAGTGAGTAAGAATGCATGACATCACATTCCCACATTTCTGCCTGTTCCAGTACTCAGTCCAGTTCAGTATGGACAGAAACGGGTCAGTCTGTTAGTCACAGTTAAGCACATAAGCGTAATAAAGAGAGAATTGATGCTCTACTGAGCAAACACTGTGTTATCTTTCGCCTCTGGCCTTGCGTGCCAAGGATGTTGGAGTGGTGGTCCGATTGTTTTGGTTACTGCGCAATCCCCCGCTAATGATTCACAATAGCGCCCCCTGGTTGAACAGTAACCAGCATGATGGTTTAAACTGGCAGAGCGTTTCCCAGCTGATTGCAGTGAGGAGAGATGTGGGTGACAAAAAGTGTATGTATTTCTCAGTTATTGTCTTCTGGCAAGAATATGGTGTGCCTGTGATTGAAAGGTTACTGGTTCGAATCCCCAATCAGCAAGGCACCACTGAGGTACCCTGAGCAAAGTACCGCCCCCAAGCACTGCTCCCTGGGTGCTGAATTAGCTGCCCCCTGCTATGTAACGATGTCACATATGGGTTAAATGCAGAGGACACATTTCATTGCTGTGCACTGTGGTCTGTCAACAATGACAATAAATCACTTCAGTTCACTTAAGGGTATCATAGATGCAGATTGTATTTGCAGAAACCCTTTAAGATGCTATAAATGTCCAGTGTTTATATGTAATATGTTAAAAGGCTTCATCCAGACCAAGACTATGCCAGAATTAAAATAATAGGCCTGTCAATACATGTTTTAAATTGCCAGTTATGTATATTTTTGCTGCTTTGTCTTTATAATTGTCTTTATAATACATGTCAGACCATAAATATGCATGCTTTTCATCTAGCCTCGCTAGACAACGCAGACCCCCCACGAAGAAGATCGTGGAAGTAAGTGTCCCTGGTATCAGGGTGTGGTCTTCACTTCCTTGCTATTGTTCCAAAGGTGAGTTCCCAAAAACGCTTTGAGAAACAGCGCCACCGCCCCGCAGTCAGCCTCCCAGCGAGAGAGACGCCGAAGGCCCCCTTCACGCGCAGCCTGACGCTGATGTAGCGATCGGGGCATGATAAGGTAGCTGGCTGTGCCGAGCAGTCAGCGTGGGGCAGGCAGGGGACCGCGGTGTGGGGAGCGGCAACAACTTCTCTACTACGGGAATAACGCTGTGCGGAGGGGGCTGGATGCCCGACATCGCTTTCATCTGCCTGTTGGGTTTCTTTTTCCGCTTGGAGTTTGCCATTTTCACTAATTATTACGACCTAAGAAAAGACACGCTGTTATTAGGTTATTGATTTTTTAAAAAGAACACCGCCCGAAGAAGTAACATTTGCAAGAATCCATCCTGTACAAAGGGACTCGCAACATAATGGATAAAGAGGCTGGATCTAATGAATTCAGCAACCAAGAAGAGGAGGTAATGCGATTATGTTTGCTTTTCTTTTGACTGCTGTCGTTTCTGGTCCACCTTTCATAAGCAGATTAGTTGGAAAGTCATAAGCGATTGAATTGATTGATTTCAAATAGTAAGACTCGTTTCTCTGTTTTAAGTTCTTACATCCCCGGCTGAATAAATTAAAATGATCGGACTTTTTACACACAGAGCGCAGACTATATACACCTGCGTTATTATTGTTCATTATTATTATTTTTATTATTATTATTTTAATATTATGTTGCTGTTTGAATATATATGTAGGCTACAACAGTACATTAGTTTTTTTTTTTTTTTGCTACAAATTATTGTCGCCACGTGGAATGTTAAGAGTTAATGCTACCAGTTGGTAGTATCCGTTCGTACCAGAAAAGAATGGACTACAAGATTTAATTTAAAATGTAAGATTACTCGTCAGACACATGCCTGGCAGCGGCCGGGAGAGCAGCATCTGTACTTATATGTTACTTCTGAAAAGCGTCCAGGTCCTGCGCTGGTGAAGAGCAGCATCGGTTTCATGGCAATTGGAGATGTCACTGTCACTATTGTTCCCGCACCGACTTAAAATGCGGTTTCCGCAGCGTCTAACGCAGAATGAAGCCGCCGGTTTGAAAAGGTAGAATGAGGAAAGTAGCGCTGCTTTTCGGGCCAGTTTCTGAGTGTTAGGTTGCGTAATGGGGTGTCTGATTTCTTGGACTCCTTTACGTGAATAGATTTTGTGTTAATTCGTTTCCTCGGAGTAGGATGAGGGATTCACTCTTTTCAGTTTTCCTGTTGATGCGAAGTGGAAATACTGCGAGTTTGTTTGGAGGCTTTTACTTGTATATGTGAGATTATTCAGTAATCAAGGGTTCATGTGTTTTTTTTTTTCTTCAAAGATTAAAATGACGAGGTTACACCTTAGAGTAGAAGTCAAAAAGCATCAATGGAAAACTTAGATTCACCGCCTCCGATTACGGTCCATGTTAAGCCTGTTCGGCGTTGGGTCACCTGCTCCGCGCTGAACGTATCGATTGTTTCCTACCTTCATGGGAGCGCAGGTGCGGTTAATTAGTAATACTCCAGCATTCCTCACTGAGCTGAGATCAGTCCAGCTGTGACCTTTCATCTCCTCTACAGTGTACTAGGGGGCAGGGAAGAGAGCCAGGCCTCTCCAGTTAGGGGCTGTGGCGGCTGCTCACAGTCATCTCCTACCCTGAGTCCATGAACAAGACCGATTGCTCATTTTCATGTTTAATTAGGTCCATCCAAGCCTTTCAAAGGATTCTCATCAGCTCTGCCAGAATATGTAAGGGAAACGAAGTCACATTCTTCTGATATATTTCTTAAACAAAGAAAAAGAGACTTACATTCAGAATACATCAATCATAATATTTCTAAATCCCATTTTCTCCCCTTTGTGATTCAGCTGCCAAAAGGTTCAGATTTCAGAAAGGTTTAGGCCTTTAGGTCATACCACACTGTATCATTTACCACCATTTCTGATAGACTTGTAATAGACTTTTGCAGTGTTGCAGTGCTGAACTGGGCTTGGTAGTATAGTCAGTGTCTTATCTCATCCACATAAATGACACTAGATAAATGCAGACTCATCTACCCTATAGATGGTTCCATCAAAGTTTCCACATGATGCACAATACACAGAGCCTCGGGTCCTGTATTCATTCTCATATGGGCAGTGTTCTAAGCAGAAAAAACACTTGCCAGCAAGAGTTACTCCAGTTCATACCTTGGATATTCAGCATAAGACCACATGAAGATCCACCCATCTTCCGATCCCATTGGTGCCAACGGTCAATTCTAAGAAAGCTTTCCTGTAAATAATCTCTAAACAACCAAGCAGACTTAACTGAACCAGGTCCTCAGGGGAATTTATGGGCTTTCTTTAGCTACTGGTTAGATTCTTCTCCCAGTTTCCCAGTTTATCGTATCTGAATGAGCGATTAACAGCTTAGCCAGGCTAGTCAACCGTTTCTCATATTCTCCACCCAAAAACAGCAATGCTTACTGAAGACTCCCTGAAAACTTGGGTTAGAAGTAAAGTGGCATCAGCTCACACACACTTCGTTGGGTTTATTTATAAAACAGCCAGGGGGATTGTCACCATATCTCGGCCACTGGCTGACCACACCATGTAAAGTATTTTAAAAGTCAACACGGCTTGGCATGGGAGCCTGTCAGGCTGAGTGCAGTGGAAAAACGAATAGTTTACGATGACGGCAAGGTGGATCAGCTGAGCCTGATTACAATACAGTGCTGCATAATATGCCTTCTCCCCGCAGCGTACTTCAGCTGCCTTTCCATTCCGCCTTAATTTAGTTTTAGTTTAGATTCTGGCATTTCATAATTCTGAAAGTCGCTGCTGTTTTGCATTCCATGGTTGCTAGGTACCTGTGACTTCCGCAGCGGGATAGGACAGGATTATGTTCCCATGAACGCTGAGACATCTCTGACATGCATTGAACGTGACCCTGCCGGATGCCAGGGCGTTGCCGGCTCATCCGGGTGTGCCACGCTTCACGTTTGGCGCCGTGTCGTTTGACTCGAATATCTGCCTTAACGAATGGGTCAAGAGAGCCCACACGTGCAGTCGCGGAATCGGAACGTGACCGCGGTCAGTAAACTGCCAGGGGACCCAGGTAGAAGTCACTAGGTCGTGTATATCTTCACTGAGAAGGTCTGCCAATAGGAGCCTCCTGTTGGTCAGGTTAAGACCTCATCAAAGGCAAACTCAACGTAGCATATAAAGGCTAACTGAAAAGTCCCATAACACAAAGAAACACATAACATGAACAAGCGCACATGCTTTCTACACACATAGGGGAGAGTCTTACTCTCACCTCCTCTAATGTCTTGTTCTCTTCTTCATCTGTCCAGCTGACCCTACATAGGAATTCTGTGCAGTCTGGGTTACACTGTGTCACCTGTGGCTGTGGTTGACTTACCGTAAGTTTGCAGACCAATTACATGCCATGCAAAAGATCACCCAAAACCAGAAATGGATGGTTCAGGTCCAGAAAGTGAAAATGCAGACCAGGATTTTTTCAACCAAATAGTTGAATACTCTATCACTGTGACTCTTTATTCTCAACTGGTTGATTGAAACAAAATCATGGTGAAGATTTAACCATCCATCCATCCATCCATCCATCCATCCATCCATCCATCCATCCATCACCCCATCCATCCTCTAACCGCTTCTCCTGGTCAGGGTCCGGGGGGGGGGGGGCTGGTCCCAGGCTGCACAGGACATGTGTCTGGTTACTCTCAGCTCATGTTGTGGCCTACTTTACAGTGTACCTTTCTGTCATTTCAGAGTAAGCCTAAGTATTCAAAACAGTATGGTTGTGGTAACTGGTTACTTTTAGTTCTTTGAAAAGTACACACACTGCGTAATTCTAGGGTTGAATGTCTCCTCTTGTGCTGAGTTTCATTCCTGACCAGGAAGTGATGCGTCCTGACCAGTTTTCCAGTGTGTATCAGGGAGGTGTAGCAGCTGTGCAGTGGTACCTCCAGTGAGCCGTATAAACTGTGTCAATGACCTGCCCTGGCCCCGCCCTCCTCAGGTGATGTTTGTGTTCAAAGCAGGTCAGAGAGCCTGGTGCCCCAGTAGTCACTGAGGCTGTTGTGTTGAGCCTTGAGTCAAAAGTTTTATGCTGTGTGTTGAAGTATGTTTTATTAATGTTCTGTTAAAGTTTAACACAACCATTGGATGGAGTCACAGCGCCACCTGGTAAATATATAACCTGATCTTGAAAATCAGAGGGCAGGTAAAGTTTCTGGTGAGTAGCTAGACTAACCGATAGTCTGGGTTTGCCAGTGATTATTTCTATCAAATTACTTTCATATATATAGTGGGATATCATTTAAATGAAGCTCTGTAAATTCATGCAGGAAGACCATAGATAGATAATATAAACTGTATTACATGAAGACATTAAAGTTATTAACAAAATGTGTCACCAAAAACTCATTTTAGCAGTCAGGTCCATCCATCCATAACCACTCGTCTATTGAGGATTATTGTGAGCCTACAGTCAGTCTTAGGCCAGGCACCTCCTGGATGGGATGCTTGTCCATCACAAGACACACACACACACACACACACGCATACACACTCCGAAAAAATCATCCCCACAAAGTCAAAATAACAGGTTTTGTCCCCACAATGTAATGTATATCTGAACACACACACACACAATGGGCAATACAGATGTCACCTGACCTCGGCTCACCTCCCAAGGACTCTTACGGTGGCTCTGAAACCGGCTAAGAGCTGTTTATAACTGGCATGTTATCCAGGGTGTAATGGTCTTGTTCCCTGCTCCAGTCCCCCACCCCCACAGCTGACACGGGATGAGGAGCTAGAAGGTGGACAGATGCGGACGGTTCTGTTTATAGAAGAAAACACTACAGTGTCATACAGTTGTATCGTATCGTGACAGATTTCAGGATAGTTAAGGTTGTGGCTACCACCAGAAAAAAAGGCGAATGTTATTGTCAGACCCACACTGTCATATACCGTGACTGCATATGTTACCACCCGCTGTCCAGTATTGTCCGGGTCTGTAAGAGCAGAACGGACATTATAGCTGAGCTTGGCTGGTATTCAGTGAATAATGGCTGTAAGTCCAGCCGGTGGCCATTTGTCATTGCTGCAGACCTCTGCAGAGCAAAGAGGACACAATCTTCTGTAGGCTTATTGCTAAATTAGATGTAGAGTGAAGGTTTTATGGTCATGGTTCTGTTTGTAATTGGACTCGGCTGAAGGGGCAGCGGACCCGTAATCTCTTCGATTTAAGGCGGTAATTAGGCCTTGTTCTGGTCCACCTGGTCTGCGCTGGAGTTTCTGGTACAAACCGCATATCGTCATGGCTGCTTTCCCCTTTTTAAGGCATTAAATGTGCATGCATCACTCCTCTGTTTAAACGGTGAGTTAATTTTTGCCTCGCCTGCCCCCCCTGGATGACGAATAGCCTGTCAGAGCGAAATTCTGACCCTGCGATCACCCCTCAAGCTCGCGTCCGCGTTCGCTCGGCTCGGATGACGTCACCGACGACGGAGACGGAGGAGATGTCACAGTTGAGGCAGCCGATGGCCCGATGACAGCCGTGGCATCACGCTACGCCGATATAAAACGACGGCAGACAGACCCCCGAATCGGTCTCCGTAATGGGATGTGACGTCTCCGGGTCGGGGCATGGCGAGTTCAGCGAAGCGTTGCCTGGTTACCACCGCGCGGTTCCTCACGCGCCCGTTCTGCGTGTTTTCGTCCGGTGAGCGTGTACGTGTGGGATCTCCATAAATGGTAAATGATTCATTCACCCCCAGAGTGCCCCGGAGGGCTGGGAAATCAACTCAAGTGAAGAGGAGTTAAAAGTTAAACTCAGCGTTAACGTTTTATTTATGCAGGCCCCTTGGGAGCCTCTTTGTTAACTCTGACATGCTTGTTTTAAAAGCCCCCCCCCCCACCTCCCCAAATTTTATACGTTTGTCTGACCTGTAAAATATGGGCTTGTTGAGTCAAGCAAAAGTGGAACAGCCATGTTGTTTTGCAGATGTGTCCTACCTTTCTTAATACACTGACTATTATAGGATTTTTATTCCTGTGTTTTATTTTAAGTCATAGCATTTTAAAATAATTCTGAATGTAACACACTATTTGACAGAAGTGAACAGTTATTCTTCCTAGTCAATTGTGATTGGTGGATAAATTTGTATTTCCAATCTTAATCCATTAATCTGTCATCTGGTTGCTTACCCAATGTAGGATTGCAAGGGGCCTGGATTTTACATTTATTTAGCAGATATGCAAAGAGTCATGTATTTGCAAAAGCAGGATAAGCCAGTCCCTTAAAATCAGCCACACACGGACCCAAATGCCACTTAACCCCATGTATTTGGACTGCCAGGGGACAGAAGAAAATTTGAGGAAACGCCCAGAGCAAAAAATAGTGTTGTGGCTCAGCAGGCTAAGCCTCTCTACCTGCGATCAGGTGGTTTTTGGTTCAAGTCTGGCCTGAGAAGAATAGTTGCATGTCTATGGGCCCTTGAGCAAGACTCTTAACCCCCAGCTTCAGGGGGGCTGACCCTTAGGCATGAATAACGTATCACTATTAACCACCCTGGAGGTGTGAGACAGCAATGCTGTACCACCCACTATATCTCTACAAAGAGAAATCAGACATGGTTTTCCCCATAAATTTGTCTTACCAATAAGTTAGCAGTATCCCCCGGGTTGGCTTTGAAATGCAAGCTTAAGTTCCTTACCATATATATTTTTGTCATGTCCCTCCATTTTGGGGACTGACTGTAGTGTTACTAGGATCTTAAGACACCCTTGGATCATAAACTGTGAACATGATTGTTAAAACATCTAAACTGATGATTTGGGGCTTGTTCGGGTTCATTGGGGCCCTTGTGATGCCTCTGGTGATTGATGGTTGCTTTGTTTGAACTGATAAGAGAAGTGGGGGGGGGGGGGGCAGTGATAAACATTCCCAGGACGTGGTTTTTGTGAGGGGCGTAAGTGTTAGTCAGCGGGGAGGAGGTTGTGGTCCTTGTTGAACATCCCCTTCTGTTAAAGGAGCCTTGTGCACATTGCCGTCTTTGTAAAGGAGGGAAAACGTTTGTCCTGAAATGATAAAATCTCTGCAGCTCTGGCCCCCACCGCCTCTTTCCGCCTGTAGGTGCGAACACTGTTCGTCAGTGGCCTGCCTCTGGACATCAAGCCCCGGGAGCTCTACCTGCTATTCAGGCCGTTTAAGGTAAGTTTTGTCCCCAGAATCACGCTATTGTCTGTGCTTTTGTACAAGTTTTTTGTTTTTTTTTTTGAGCAGATACTGTTTTTCATGCTGAACATCTGCGTCTCTCTCTTCCTCCCCGATTCTCAAGCTGCATGCTTGGAGCTTGGATTAGGGGCTTCAGATATCAGAATGTAGATGTAACCCCATTAGACTTTGGTGTCAGAAATTGACCCTGAGTGAGAGTGCATGCACGCACACACACACACACACACACACACACACACACACACACATATAACTGGATTTGATTAACTGCACATACAGCATATAGGTCTCAATCAGGTACCTTAGGTTAGCTGTGTGTGTGTGTGTGTGCGCACATACATCTGGGCTTCAACTCCAAACCTCACATCTGCATGCAACACTTCAGGTAAAGCACCGTCCACTGACAGCAGGGGGCGCTCACCCTCACGGTGCCTCAATCTGAGAGCTGCCCTAGGCGACTCGTCGATCACCGCAAGCTGACCCCCCTAATTGTGTCGTGAGATGGGGGGTCACCCCTTATCCGCGACCCTGGGGCCGCTGTTGCTGTGTCTGCTCTTTCTAAATAACTATTCAGGCTTTGCAGGCTTCACAGCGTCCTTTTTCATTTCCTTTCAGGGTTACGAGGGCTCCCTGATAAAGCTCACCTCCAAGCAGGTAAGTGTGGTGTAATTGGGTGGCAGTGAGGTTCAGGACGGCCCTGCGGCTGCCCTTGGCCACTGCTGAAGTATCATTTATCACAGATACTCTGAGGTTTTTTTTAGTGAACCTTAAGCAAAACATCGGGCCAGGTAGGGAGGCGGGAGGTAAACACGGGCCTATCTTCATTCTAGCGGCTTTCTCATCAGGCGGGAGTTCTGTGAGGAGCTACAGGCAGCCACTGGACAGAACAATAAATAGTAAATAAATGCTGAGATGTGATCGCTGAAGGTTTGGTTGAACAAAGTGTGGCAGCTTGCAGAATATTCAGAATATAGCATGTATTCTTGGTTAGTTATTTGGTTGTCACACGTTAATGTATTTATATTGCATCATGAATGTTTCTTAAAATGCAGGGTTACCATGGTGACCATAAGTATTTTATACCTTGTATAAGATTAGGTGGTATTGTTTTTATAACGTGAATGTAAATTAGTGCTGTCAGGAAGGATCCAGTCCGTCTGATAGGTGTTAGCTGCTCGGCTGTCTTGGCGGCACTTTCTGGAGGAAGCCGTCGGGAATGGGGGGGGGGGGGGGGTTTTTCAAGAGGGGTCACTGAGGGGCCGCGGTTCTGGTTCATCCGTGTGTGTCCGTTTCATCAGAAGAGTTCTTTGGGTGGAATTTCAGCGGAACGCGCAGGAGATGTAACTCAAGAAATTAAAAATAAACAAGAGGCTGAACTGAGCAGGAGAGGAGCGAGCGTGAGACGGAAAGTCCCTTTCGGCTACTGGACGTGATACTGAGACCAGGGTCGGGGACGGCTTTAGTGAGAGAATTCGCACAGATGACTTGATATAGACGGCCGTGGCACCGTCGCTAGGGTGACATCACGGGCACTTCATCGCTATGTTTTAGCGTCCATTCTTCTGAGGCATTCCTGCTGCCCCCATTCCCACAAAGTATAGCAAACAGCCCAGTTCCTGGGCTCAGCTCCGCAGTGCTGCCTTCTCCATATATAGCGCTACGTCTCCTGCCTTCTATCTTCACTCTCATTGTATACTCCCACCCAGCAGTGTAGCCCCCAGCAGGGCGTGATGACCGGCCCTTGTTTTATTTGGCTCCTCCCCCCTCTCTTCCTCCAATGCTGATTCTGGGTTGCTGGGGTAGGGGGGGAGGCTGTAGACTAAGGTTCCAGATACTTCCAGGATCTCATTCTTCTAGTCCTCCTTCGTTCACCTGAAACTGAAACCTGGGTGTATATAACCGCAGACCTGGGCCGCCGTTGTCAGGTTCAAGCTTCATGCACCCCCTCCCCCCCATGGTGACAGTTGAGGAGCAAATTTCCAAAACTCACACAGACCTTTTTTTGTGCTGTTTTTGAGATGTTACGGTACTGGGATCCAAAACTCACTCAGTGCTCATGTAATCCAACAAAGACCTACTGTTAAATTCCCAAGTCCACAGTTTTCTCAAAGATGTATCCTGTTGACTCAGTTTTGGAAACTTGCTCTTCAATTTCATTTGCTCTGTCAAACCTTATGTGCTTTTCTTTCTCGTTCTGTTTTCAGCCTGTGGGATTTGTCAGTTTTGACAGTCGATCGGAGGCAGAAGCAGCAAAGAATGCACTAAACGTAAGGGCTCTGTGTGTGCGTGCGTGTTACCTGACCTTCGAGACAATGGGCTTTGCCCATGAAGTGTGTCAAATAATGTGGGAAGAAGCCTTATCTCTGACAGCCTCCCAGAAAGACAGAATGTGGGTTCTTCTTATATTCTGGGGTGTTAGCGAAGGACGGTTGCAAAGAATCACTTAAACCCTTCGGTGTTGCAGTACGGCATGAACATAAAGCAGTATAGTATCAGGCGTGGAGGTAACACTTACACCTCTGTGGGAGCAGAACACAGAGTAGAGAAAACATGGCTGATGTGAGCAAAGAAAACGATTATGGCAATCAGTCTCCCATGATTATGGGCCAAGTGGATTATTATTTGATTTCGGCAGAACTATTCTCAGCTCTCACCAGCTGTTAAGATCCCACTTAGCTGATCAGTTGTGTGGCAGGAATTCATGCCTAAAGTGTCCTGCATGTCTTGATTTACTTTAGACTACAATACTTTGCAAAAGTCTTAGGCAGTCAAAGAAATTTATGTTTAAATGATCTTCATATTGCTGCATAACATCGGCCAAAGAGCCAAAGTGTGTCAGCTTAGTAATCAAATTCATTTTTTGATTCGACCACTAGGAAAGATAGTTTAATGATAAGCTAATTTAACGAATTACTTCATCAGTGAATTATATATTATGTTGTATATGTGTTTGTGTGTCTCATGGAGAGCAAGATAGAATAGGCAAAAAGACAATTATCTCAAATCAGATCTATCACCATCCTATTTCTTCCATTCACTATTAAGCTGTTCATGAAATTTATCAAACACATGGAATGGCTGAGGTGACTCTGAGGAGAGGTTTGGGAACCAAAGCGGTGTTCATCTAGCCGTCCAACAAGATATCAGTGACTTTTTGGAGAACAGAAGAAATTCTTGATAGTTTTTATTATATTACTTTTAATTTGCATTTGTTTTAATGTTACATTGCTTTTTTTCATTCTGAGCACATATGCATTTACTACCCAGATAAATAGCTTAAAGCATTTTCTTTGTCTGCCTAAGACTTTTGCGCAGTGCTGCATGTATAACAGACACATTTTGACTGGAGTGGATCATGTATGTAGTCCTTCAAGGATGCAACACAAGGCACAGATTTCATCAGACTGTGCTGTGTGCAGACTTCATTTACACCATCAATCTATCCATTCACCCTGAACAGGAAGCCAGGTCCATCTTCCACCCACTTATCCTGGTCAGGGGTGCAGGAGGGGGCCTGCTGGCTATTGCAGGTAGTGTAGGGCATAAGGCAGATGGACACTCCACTTCGGGGCACTCTCACTATACAAGTTAAAGGCGATTTGTTAACTTGAGCGGCCAGAAAACATAAGAAAACATGAGGACATGCAAATTCTGCCATGTTGCAGTACGTCCAGAAGACTGGAGTACAGCTGATGCAGTGTTTCACATGCTAATGCTATGATATCATTACAGCGATGTATGAAGGACTATGATGAGTTATGATTGTCGTTGGTGATGATTGTTGCTGGTCATCATGCGACTCTGTTTGTACGTAAAGGATATTTAAAGTCACTGCTAAAGACATTTGCATGCAGTGTATTTAGATCAGGCCATCATTTTCTCAGCAGAGTGAGTTAAACGGTTTTTACTGGAGCAAGTTCTGCGTAAAGATACTTCCAGAGAATTCTCAGCAGAAGGTCTACTGTAAAGCAACTGTTTGGAGTCAGTAGGCAAAAACAGGGGGCAGCTCATTTTGCAAAATATCATTGTGATCATTATTTAATAGCCTGCTAAGATCTGCTTGTTGTTAGTTTACTTTGAGGGACGAGGAAAGGTTTGGACTGTGACAGTAACGAAATGCCAGGCACACTGAGCTCACAGCGGTTCGCGTGTTTAAGCATGATATCTCTCTATGAGTGGGATGGTCTTCGCTAGATTAATCGCTCTTTAGAGGCAACATGACTGTTCAGCTCACATGCAGACCACCATGCTTGTAAACACCACAATGGCTCTTGCATCACCAGGCATTTTCAGGACATTACCAAGTTAATCAGGCAATGAAAAGCAGATGGGGTTGTTTCTAATTGTACGTGTTGGTAGTTTGACTCTAGACTCAACTCTTCGCAGTTTGAGACAACCAGCATATTAGTGCATTTGTCGTTCTGTGATTTTATGAGCATGGGTCTTTGCATGGAAACAATGGGACCTTCGTTAATGGCGGCAAATAGGAAAGACCCCCGATCCAGACCTCCCATATTCATTTTTAACGTCAAACTCGTGCTTCTTTCAGGGAATCCGCTTTGATCCCGAGATCCCGCAGACCTTGCGCCTGGAGTTCGCGAAAGCCAACACCAAGATGGCCAAGAGTAAGCTGGTGGGCACTCCCAATCCCCCCGCCTCCCGGCAGAGCCCCGGCCCTCAGTTCATCAGCAGGGACCCCTGTGAGTAACCTTATCGTTGCCGGAGTGGGAACCCCCCTTAAAAGCCCCCCCCCACCCACAATAACAATGCAGCAGACCACATGAGTATCACTGTATATGTGTGTGTTTATAGTGTATAATGTTGTTCTTTGGGTGGTACAGTACAGTGCACATATCCACTGTATGTATGGTATAGCTGTATACAAGGGGACTATGTTTATTACTGAGTGTCTGTTGTTATTGAGTTTCTCTACGTCTTCTAGACCTAAAACATGATGTTGTCATTTTGTGTGTTTTGGTTCCAATGGGTATTTATGAAAGAAGTTTCACAACTGATACCTCTTCACCAAATGCCGGTTTTATGCGTTTATTTATAGGTTTATAGCTTTTGTTTATTTAAAGTCAGTTTTAGGATAATGTATGAATATTTCCTGTTTTGATCCAGTTTCCAGTTTCAGTTTTGTCTGAGCTGTTCAGAACATACTGTACATGATATATTATTTTATACATACATTTAAAATTAAGAAATTGTAATTTCCTACTTTTGCAACTATATGCATCAAATATTCAGTGAAAGAGTTGATTTGCATGATGATGATATAGAAGTTGTCATATAACAGTGCTTATCTGTATCCAGGGATGCACATAACATGGTACGCAAGTACGGATTCTGTTACTGATACGATACGTGAAACAATTGATTGTTGTAACAGCGCAAATGCGTATGCAAAAACTAAAAATGCAAAAACTCCTGTATTTTGTTTGGTTACTTATGGTTATGGTTAGGACTGGTTGGGGGTTAAGGTTGTCATAGTTAGCGTTAGCATTTTTCCCATAGAAGTGAATGAGCAGTCCCCATAAGGATAGTTATACCCGACATGTGTGTGTTTGTGTGTGTGTGTGTGTATGTGTGCACACTGTGACATACTGGCCTCCTGCCCCGGGCTTCCTGGGATAGGCTCCAGGCTCTCCAGGACTCTGTACTGGATAAATGATCATGGAAAATGCATGGATGAATTTCACAGGTCATGATGTGACGCTCATTACTCCTGGAGTTCGACTGTCAGTGAACTTTCCAGACTTAACAATGTACTAGGGCTGCAGCTGGCCTTCCAGTTACTGAGTCCTAGGATGGGAAGACAGTTTGTTAATGTTTAACTTAATAGCTCCAGTGCACTTAATAGCATAACTGGCTAATTGCTATTAGCTGTGTTGCTAAGACACTTTGAATTTACCATACAAACAAATGTTAAGCAAGTGTCTGTATTTTTGAAGGACCAAAGAAAGCATCCCTGCTGTCATACCAAAAAGTCCTGCACTTTAGCAGCCCCCAAATAAATATTTAGGCATTTCGTAAACAGCCTGTAGCTGGCATCCACAGCTGCGTTCAGGCATCCTCTTGAGCGCACTGCATTTTTGCCAAATGATCGTGCCTCGAGCGTCAATCTCGCATTAAATCTGCGACCACCATCCTCAGTTCCTTGAAGAGATACATGGAAAGGAAACGATTAGCCGCAACCATAACATAATTGCCTGGCTAGCAGGTGAGATGGATGTCGTGTTCTGATTGTGCAGTGTTGTCTTCCATTGGGGAAACACGGAATGTGTGCGTGCGTGGCATCGAGCGTGATTGTGTGTTTTGGGGCTGACATACCACACACTTGCCCAACCCCGCAGGAGTGTTTCAGCCCTCCCCCCAAGCCCCCCCCCCCACTCAAATATCAGCCCTCACTTACTGAAGAACCACCTGAGCTGAGCGGAGCCAGTGGAAAAGCCCAGACTATGGAGACGTAAGACAGCTCCGTGGTGTGGTTGAGGGAAAAGGCAAAATATAAGCCTGTGGGATAGTGTGTTTACGTAGCAGGCCTGAAAACAAGAGGTTTTATTGGAGGAGTCAATACTGCAGTCCTCTCTGATTGGATGAATGAAGGGGTGTACAGCAGCCTCTGGTTCCTCCTGCTTGTCTCCATGCTCAGTGCTGAATCCCCCCCCCCCACCCCCATACACACACACACACACACACACACCCCTGGCATGTTCCTTCTTGTTTTCAAGATGAGCTGACGGTGCCCGCTCTATACCCTGGCGGCGTAGACGTGTGGGCACCCTACCCCCTGTACCCCGCGGAGCTGTCGCCCGGCCTCCCTGCCGCTCTCACGTACCCCTCCGGCCTGCACGCCCAGGTGAGCGCGTCAGCCCCCGGCCTCACTCCCCACCGAAACACTCCCCTCCATAATGCAGTAACAGCCTGATGAGCTTTACTCCAAAATATACCACATCTGCCTGCAGATTCCCTGGCTCCCTCCTGCGGATGGGGTCCCTCAGGGATGGAAGTCCAGGCAGTTCTGCTGATATCTGGGTGAGTAGCAGTACCTTCCATCCACACCACACAAAACAAGACTCACCAAGACCAGACCGCGCTCGTGTCTCTCATCGCTATTCGGGCCCGGAATAGACACAGAGTCAGCCTAGTAACAACCATCAGTGTCAGTGGCAGTGTGTGGCTCAGTGGGTTATGATGCTGTACCTGTCATCAGAAGGTCATTGGTTCAAATCCCAAAGTCAGCTAAGTGATTTTGTTGTTGGGTCCTTAAGCAAGGCCCTTAATCCCCATTGCTCTAGGGCAGATGTGAGTAATCTTATCCAGAAATGGCCGGTGTGTGTGTGGGTTTTTGCTTCAACTCCCTAATTAGATTACTAATTAGAGGACTGATTGGCTGAGGACTCCTCACACCCGGGGTTTGGACAGCTGACCTACAGCTTATCCCACAATCCTCCATACACACTGGCCTTTTGTGGGTAAGATTGCCCACCCCTGATCTAGGGATTGGCTGACCCGGCTTTCTCAATTTTATGTCTCTTTGAATGAAAATGTCCATTAAATTGACGTAACTTAATCTCACGATATAGCATACAAACCTTTCTAATTAGAAACCATTAACGATGCAGCGGACTGGTTTTAAATGTGACTCGGTTGATAGAGTGCCGGACTGGTAAGCAGAGTTGCTAGTTTGAACCCAGGCCCTCTTCCACGTCCACGAGCAAGACACTGAACCCCTATTTCAGTGTTTCTCAACCCATTCCTCGACGACCCCCAGACCGTCCATGTATTTGCTCCCTCCCAATTCCCAAGGAGAGAAAATGTGGACCGTCGGGGGGGTGCCGAGGACTGGTTTGAGAAACAAGGTCCTGATTGACCCAATGAGCTGCTTAATGTGTAGTACCTCTGTCATCAGTTGGGCGATAATAGGCATGGCTTGTAGATCACCATGGATAAAGCATCAACTAACTGTAAAAAGGCTAAAATCTGAACAAAGTGTACAATAAACCACACTAAAGTCATTCAATAAAATAATTGAATGAAAGAAACAGCATCTAGTTCCAAGTAAGTTAACCTGAGGACTCTGCTGTAGCTAAATAATTGCTGGCAGATTTTGTATGGTAATGATATTTCTTCATTCCTTTTCATTTTTAAGTTTTCTTTTTGTATACCCACAAGTTGTTGACATCTCTCCATCTTGATTCGAGATGGCTAATAAAATTAAATGGAAAGGGAGCAACCCCAGGAAGCGGGAATGATTTAAAAATGAGGCTTAGAGACTTAGAGGGGCCCGGAGCAGAACAGCCAGTGGCCCGGCACGGGGCGGACCGAGAGAGCCCACTTTATTAATCTCATATAACAAGCAGTGACAGTTTAATCCGGCCTGAATTACAGCAGACCGAGGGCCCCTATTACCACGGCCCAGTAAACAGTGTCACTCCCACTCACACTACCACCCCCCCCACACCCCCCCACTTCCCGTTCATTGTTCCGAAATATTCTCCATGCGCACTGAGGGGTTCTCAGGATATTTTGATAAATTTAGGGGCATCTCAGTAACTGACTGTGTATCTTTAAATTTAGAAGCACAAAGATCCACAACCGGCCACCTCCCTGCTCCCCCCGCAGTGCTGGGAGGGTCCGACAGCCTTCCGGCTCGCCAGGCGCCGCTTCACCGGAGCGGGGTCACAATCAGCAGTTCATATTAGTGATGGCCAAAATGACGCTGCATGAACCATTTGCTATATTTTTTCACCCCACTAGATGGTGCTCTTGGTCTGCTTTGAGGCATGCTTTGTGCCATTTTCTGGAACAGAGAGCACCATCTAGTGCGGTAAACAAATACCGTAAATGGTTCATGCAGCATCATTTTGTCCATTCCTAGTTCATGCCCCAGAGGCTTTTCACACAGGCACCTGAGGAGACCTCATTAGCCTGGCTATGGCCTCACTTAATCAGAGTGGGCTGGGGGGGGAAGGGACATCAAGCTAAAACATCAAGACGCACTAACGGCTGCAGCATTTTCTTTGCTATCCCAGAAAATTCCCTCTAAATTCAGGAGGTCTGATTTTTTTAATGTCCTTTCAAGCAGCGGTGTGTGTGGGTGAAATTTGACCGACGATGCTGGAGTGACACATCCGTCCCCTCGAGCCTCACGTGACATAATCACACGCAATACGTCTCTGCCGCGGCGAGATTAAGATCTCATTAAGCACTACTTAAGAGAGTATAACAGCATTAATAATCGTTCCATGGGCGGACTTGCTGTGTTAGGAGGCGCGCACGCCCTCACATGACGCACTGAGTCAGTCACACCTGCTGGGGCGCGCTCAGTCATCTTGCTGGCCGCTCCTCCGCCTGCTTGGGCAGTTTGGACACGAAAATTCACACACTGGGCAGACGAGGAGGACGGGAACGCCCAAACATCAGTCACAACAAACAGAGGAGACACCCCGAGTTTGCTGAAAAGCCCCATAGAGATTTGGACTAATTATTATCGCAGTATTGCTGCAGTGTGGGGAACAATCCGACCCTGACAGTGATGCGGCATGCGAGACCCAGTGTCCCTGCACAGAATCGGCGACTGGCCGGTGATGGATCATGCAGGATACCAGCACAGCAGGACCATCAATCGGGTCTAAAACCGAATGGAATCATGGCAGGCACATTCCGGCGCATTCCGGCACACGCAAACACAATGCATGCAAGCACATATCCATGTTACACGTCTGCCTGCAGGAAATATTCAGAATATAAGGAAATACACTGCTTGCTTGATACATGTAATAGCAATATAAATGCAGCAAACTTTTGCCTATATCTTTAATTAGTTGCATAAAGGCTGAGATGCGAGTTATGTGCAGCATGCATGTGTGCAATGCGTCTGGATCCATTTGTAATGCAGCATCTCTCTGGCCTTTCTGTAAGTGCAGCGAGGGGAAACTCCTGCAGGTGGGAATCCACCGTGGCACATTTGCGACATGATTGCATAGAAAAGGGAGGAAATGTAAAAAACTGCAAAATAACACTGGAAAAAACGTACAGAGACGTATTTCTTATACGTTCCCTTTTTACTGATCCCTAATTGCACTTGTTTGCATGCTTCCAGGATTCTGGGACTGTACTGTTACTGTAAGTTATACGACAGTGTGCGTGATAAAGCTGTCAGAGCTGCAGTCTGTCCGCATCCAAAGACTGAGCTCACGCCAAGAGAGGCAGCTGCTTCACCCCAGCACGGCGTGACTCGTGTGCTACAGAACTCTTTTTCTGTAAAGCTTTTTAAAAATAAAAACCACATTAAAACCAACACCCTTGGGGTGCTTATAATCGCATGTGAACAGGCTCCGTCTTTTGCCATTCTTCAGATATCAATGGAAGAAATCGGGCTTTGTTTTGCTTTCCCGTGCCGTCTTTGAAGTCAGGTATTGAAGTCAGCAGTATTTATTTGTGCTGCTTTAAAAAAATGTAAATAAACAGACATACCTGTAGAAATGTAAAAAGACTCTGCAGGAAGACATGATTAAACATTAGTGCCTGAAACTCCAGAAAGAGTCTGAGCTCTAGCCGCACGCGTGCCATTCCACAGATCTGCGTCATTCCTGCCCCTGCTGTCACCTTCACTGATAATATTGAAGGGGGGCACCACCCCTACCCCCCACATGAAATTGGAACGGCCAGCTCACTGTGTTCCCTGTTGTTGGCGAGGTCACTCAGTCTTATTTGCAGGCCCATGGAGACCTGGAGGATTCTGGGAAGCGGAGTGAGGTATTACCGGCAGCCCTCCTGCCTCGGGCCAAGGAGCCCGACCATGTGACCTGAGTTACAGGCGTCCACCAATCACATGTCAAAGTGAGCAAATACAGCTGACCCAATATTTAAACAAAAACCCGAAAGCATGCGGCAACATGCATTTCCTGTGACCGTGTCGCTGATGGGAGCACTGAAGTCATTTAGATGGCGAGACAAACTCATTATCACGTCGCATTTCTCATTTGCTATCTGCAAATTGGTGCTGAGGGCTGGTTGTTTACAGGTGAGTTAAAATGGGAGGGGGGGCTTCCCTACTTAGCCTGGCTCCATTATTCGCCCCCTGTCAAGCCTGTCTTGGGCTGAAGACACCAGTAGACCCACAAAAAAAGAAATAAGGGGAATGAAGAATCAATGCAGCTCTGAAACACAGCGCTGTCAGATATTTTCTGCACTCCTGAATACAAACCCGGGCCATGAATCTCTGCTGCAGCCTGGAAACACCACCTACCCCCTCCCCCCCCCCTGCCC
>JAODJU010000014.1:11781021-11800330 GCA_026776725.1 Gnathonemus echidnorhynchus
TCCCACACGACCTGCAGAAACACGTAACCCTTTACGTGTCTCTCACTACCATGACGCTCAAATATCGTCAGACCACGGATAGATCGAGGTTAGCGAATTATGTCAAGTTGGCAGGAGGGGAAACGGCAGGTCGTACCTTGGCGTTGACGAACAGCCGGCCTAGATGCGGAAGCAGCGTTGGTGACGTGCTGAGTGTGATTTCAGCAGTGCAGCGTATGAATACGTTGGGTGGCCCTACAGGTCAGAGTCAGTTTAAACAGCTGATGACAGGGTGACCTGTTCAACTGTGTCAGCACCATGGAATATCAAACGACCACAAGGAATAATAAGGTGCCACATGAGCTCTTTTTTTCCAGCTGCAGCAATAATTTGTATTTTTCAGGAAATAAATGAGGGTAAGGTAGTCTGTGTGTAAGGTAGTCTGTGTGTAAGGCAGTCCAACCGACAGTTTTAATGACAAAAAATGACCACAAATAAGATGGCAGTGATTTAAGAACAGCCTGTATGGCTCTGACTTTGTGTATTCAATGCATGCTTATTATATAGATGTGTGTGTATAGCCACTGTAAGGAGAAACTGCATTTCCATGAATTATAGTGGTCTTATTCACATAATGTTTTTATTTAAAAAAAAAAAAAGGAAAAAGGTTTTTGTATTAAAAAAAATAAATAAAAATACTGAATCAACCATGGGCAGTTTCTGTGTGGTGTTAAGGCCTCCTCATCTAAGGGCCAGAGAACCTCATAGAGGTGCCGGAGAATAGGCTAACAATCCACGTCGACCAGGGGTCTATGGCATAGCATTTACAGAGGTGAGGTTCCGCTGAAGCTATGAATACGGCTGGGTATCATACTATGGCTATACTGTTGAAACGCCCGGGTGAAAGGCCCATTTCGCCCCTCCTCAGACTCAAGCTACTACCACTCAAATCAGAAGTTCACGGCCGTGATGCTCTTGGACCAGCTCCAGGGTGTTACGCGGTAGGGAGCTACAACCAGAACTACAAAAGCACCTGACTCCACTCCAGTAAGTCTGAGGCACCCCAGAGATGGCCCACTGACTCGTCACCTAGCAACCACTACTGAGGAATTCCTACTGTCACTGTTACTATGGTTTTATTTGTTCCACTTAATAATTTACTAATTGCTATTCTCTCATAATTATTCCATTTGAATGAAAAGTGATTGCTAATGACAGAATTATCGAAAGTAATTTACAGTAGACAAACACAATTATAGCTAGTTATTTTTCTCTCCAATTTTTTTTGGAACAGACAGTTTTCAGAGTGTTTACCACCATCATTGCTGTCAGCTTGAAGCTAAGACCACAGCTGCAAGCCACCAGCTGGGAGAAAGTAGGTGCTGATAGCGGCAGTGGAGGTCCAAGATCTCTGGAGTCATATTTCGTTTTGCACCATTTAATTTAAAAAAAAAAAAAAGCATGAGTTCAAACTGTCCAGTGTACCTTTGTCTGACAAGTAAATCCAATGAGTAGTATGGAGTATAAACACTGCCTTTTCAAGGCATACTCCTTTAGTGATTCATTTATGCAGGATTCCAGAGAGTGTAGGCCACTGGACAGGGAAGTTTTTGCATTTTCATTCTGTTTCAAAGTATAGTTCTGACAGGCTACTCCCCCTACTGGTGGGAAGACACATTGCAGTGTCACTTCCTAGCGGACATCCCTTGGGAGTAGTCTTCCAGGACATCAGCCAGGTGGTCGTTGTGCGTCTTGAAACGCCTCTTCTTCTGAGATGCTGGCTTTTTCTTCTTCTGGATGGGAGCCTGTGGGAGATTCGGGTTGAATGACAACGATTTGAAAGGCAGAGTCCTGGAACAGTGGGTGGGAGTGCAGTGGGGATGCAAAGTGATTCGTTTAGGTGGACTAGATGTGGGCAGGTCAACAAGGCGGGGGTGGGGGGGGGGGTGGCAGGCTTGGGCCCTTGTGATCTGGGCTTAGTAGCAGCTGGTGTGTGAATGAGCCAGGCACACAGGCTGGGCTCTCTGGACATACCGGTTTCTTAGGTCCTGTGTCCTGCATGGAGGAGATGCCCTGCCTCTTCAGGTACTCTTCAATCTTCTCTTCGTCCATCGAGTCCACAGGCACGCTCCGCCACAACTTCTGGAACTCTACCCCCCCCCCCCCCCCCCTTACAGTTAAATTATGCATGCTGAAAGTGAAATATCATGAAAAATTCAACTAAACGATTAAATAAGTTCATGTTTGATTGAAGGATTCACTCTAGTTTCACTGCTAAATCTGAATCTGAATTTTAATCTGAAAATATACTACTAAGAATAAAGTTCTGAGTCTGGGGTGAGTTTGTAATTGGAATTCAGTCTTTTTATAGACTTAACCCTATTATACTTACAGACCTCCAGCTAAAACCCAGAGCAGTGAAACGTGCTCTCTTACTCTCCTCACCTTCATCCACTGTAAACTGGCAGTGTTTGTCATTATAAAAGAGGATCTTCTTCTTGTCGGGCCGGGTCACAAAGATGATCTGATCCCCTAAGGCCTGCAGGGGGCGACAGAACCAAATGCGCAGAGAGACTGTCTACATTAGCAAGCAGGTGTACCTAATAAACTAGCCCCAGAGTGTACATAAATACATACAAATGTTTTATATGAAAATCATTTAAATGACTTTGTGCAATCACATGCATACATATGCATCCTACGGCTGGGATATTTATCGCATTAAGGCATAGTGGTAATTTAAAATTCAAAACGTTATTTCTTTGACCAAATTAACATATGCAGCAGTTTGATGGCCAAATCGGAGAACTGTATGATAAAGAGAAAACAGGGAGATTAATTCGTTAATTTGTTTCAACTGATTCACAGCCCAAATGCATACATTATTTCATGATGAACGCACACATGCACACAGACGCAGACACACGCACGTAGATACAAGCAAACGCAGACACACATACGCAAATGCATACGTGCAGATGCACGCAGACGCACCTTGATGGCCTTGTGCGCGTTGGGCAGCCCCTCCTCCACGTCTTCCAGCAGCACCCCCCCGAGGCCCAGCTGGTCGTGCTTGTCCAGCAGACGCACCAGTGCCTTCTTGTCCTTCAGCGGGTGTTTGGGCTTGAAGGCGTACTTCCCGTCACGCACCTCGATCTTGGGGTTGCTGGCCAGGGCCTGGATGGGACAGACAGAAAGGGAGTGGGGGGTGGGGGGTGGGCATTGAACACAGAATAGCAGCACTTTGGTGAGCCGGATGCAGCACTAAATGCATCCAGGGATAACTAGCACGCTAACGACGGAGCCGCAGCACGTTATCTAGCCGACCCTGCAGGTAAAACAATCCCGGCACCCGCGTCCCCTTAGTGGACAGAGAAAGCAATTGAAGTATCTCAGCTGATCTTTTTAAAATTAAGCAATTTTTAATTAAACTGGACCAAAAAACGTTGGCAACCTCATTCATGTTTTAA
Organism: Gnathonemus echidnorhynchus; assembly: GCA_026776725.1. NCBI lineage: Eukaryota > Metazoa > Chordata > Actinopteri > Osteoglossiformes > Mormyridae > Gnathonemus > Gnathonemus echidnorhynchus. Next base: position 11,784,471 of record JAODJU010000014.1, read on the forward strand.
AATTTTGTTTCAAATGAATAAAACTTCAAATAAATAACTACACGAACCGAAATACAGTCAGCAAAGTGGACTTTGACTTTCTCACAGGATGTGAGCAGCTTCTGAGAGTAATGATTATAAAACGTAGAGTTTCTGTTCACGTTGGACGGGCACCATAGCAGTAAAGAAGAGTAAGTGTCACACTGCAGTCGCCTGACGCCTGGAAGGTCTCCCAGAGGGCAGGAACTGGCTGCGGATCAGTTACCTCATTCATCAACCACATCTTCTGCTTCATGCCAATGTCTAGGAGCTTCGTCTCGTCCAGGATCTCATCCAGGGTCAGGTGGAAGGTGTCGCCACGCTGGTGCCGGGTCTTACCCCAACCCGAGGTAAACAAGGAGACAGTTATTGACGACGAGATGAGCACACAGTAAGCAGGGGGCCAAATAATCCTTTGCAGGAGAACTCAAGGTGCATAACACTGTTCTTCCATGCCCTGACTTCATTCCCCAACTCCGTTCAGCAGATACCCTGGAAAAACCATTACACAGCTCCCCACCAGATAGAAAATAAGATCCAAACACAGATATGATTACAAAGGGGGTGGAAGTTACTATTTTGGTTGCCTAAAGCATGCCTGCTTTTTATTCCTTCTCTCTGCGCCTGGGGTTCTAATGACGGCGTTTAATTTAACCTTAACTTCTACCTCTCGTGAATTTGACAAGACTACAAAAAAATATCCCAAAATTCTGTCAGTACTGAGTGAAATGAGTGATTCTGGGTAATCCAAAAATAATAATTTTTATGCAAACTTCCCAAAACAACGAATTAACTGCTGAAACTGCAACGCAACACGGCGCAGATTTGGGGTGACACTCACTTTCATGTAGTTCACAATCTTTGCTAGAACACCAAACTTGTACCCCGTACTTCCAGTCAGTGCTTTCAGGTTGAAGGAGCCGTTGCTTGAGTCTGAAATTAAAGAACAAAATGAAGTCGTGCTCAGAAGTAGTGAAGAAATGGATTTTTTACATTTATTAAGTACAGAGAATGTCCCGAGCAGCAGATATGTCAAGCAGGAAAAGCGAAACGTCCTGACAAAAAAAAAAAGTCTGAGCTGAGGAGTGAAATGTGGAGCAGCTTCAAACGGGTCCTTCTATATGTCAGCCAGCGTCACACCGGAATCTGATTAGCATCACTACTGAGAATCAGCTCTGAGACGTCGACAGCCGCCGAACCACGGTGAACTTAAATGCTTTCCTTCATTCAGCTGCGGCTTGTGTGGATGTGAGCGCCGTTTCCATGGCGCCCGTAGTCCTTCCAGGCGATTGGCCGTAATAAATGCAAGCCAGTGACACCACAGAGACACAGTATGTCACTTTTTAGTCACTCGGTATTGGGCAGTTTTATTACCCTTCCTTACACTCAATGCATCAGACTGCTTTAAGGGTTTTAGGAAATGGGGCAGGAAATGATCCCAGGGCTGGGTGATACCACATCGATGTTATATGGCGCATGAGCAACAATCCCCAGGGCTTCAGACTAGCTTTTCAGTACTATCTGGATCTTTATTTACTCCCACAATTTGTTAAGCAGATTAGTAGTAAGGTCAAAATAATAATGAGATGCATTTTGTGATACCAAGAACTTAATCTGTATAAACTTGGCATACCTTTATGTTTATTAAATTCAGTTATCAAGTTACACCACATAATACTGTTCTGGTGTACTACGGTTCGGTATACTTCAGGGCAATATGCACTGTAGTGGGACACACCACATAATAGGGTTTTGGTATATTATGGTTCGGTATACTTCAGTGCGATATGCATTGTAGCGGGGCACACCACATAATACTGTTTTGGTATACTATGGTTCGGTATACTTCAGTGCGATATGCATTGTAGCGGGGCACACCACATAATACTGTTTTGGTATACTATCATAAAATGCCTCATTAAAATTTTAACTAATCTGCTAAGGAAATTGTGGGCGTAAATAAATGTCCGTGTAGTACTGAAAAGCTGGCATCCGGCCAAATGTTTCACCCGTCACCTGGAGCCCTGGTAATTATTGTACATGCGTGATATAACATCAATGTGACATCACCCAGCCCTACATGATACTCAACTCCCATGCCCAGATGTACAGCTGGGTCCTTTGGAATGCTTCAGGGTAGGAAGGACACCAAAACCAGCAGAAGTGATGCCGAGTGTCCTTTGGGAAACCGTGAGCCTTCCAGTAGCCCAGGGTGGCCAATCTTACCCAGAGAGGGCCAGTGTGTATCCAGGTTTTCACTGCAACTCCCTAATTTGGATTATTAATTAGAGGACTGATTGGCTGAGGAGTCCTCACACCTGGGTTTGAGCAGCTGACCTGAAGGTTATCCCAGTAACCTGCATGCATACTGGCCTACAGAGGATAAGATTGGCCACCCCTGCACTAGCATCTTAGTAAGCCAACTTCCACCAGGAATCAGTGATTGCTGGTTGATCTTTGCATTTTTCCAACACAGTTATGAGTGCGTTATGAGAACCTACACGGGCAAAAAAATAATTTGGCACCAGGGCAGGGCCCACACAGGCTGACCTGCTCCATGCTTGGACCCTGTGGATCCTTCCCGGTCCAGCTTGGGCTTCTTCTTCTTGGAGGAGGACGCGGAAGAGGACTCAGAAGGGGCTGGCCTCTTCTCCACAGCCGGGGTGGAGATAGCTCTCTTCTTGAAGAGCTCCCGCTCACGGAGCAGTGCTGGATCCATCCTTTCTATAGAACAAATACACAGACAAATTAAGCGCCTCACAAACACCCACATTAAATGGTTCAATGCCTCGCTGTCATTCTTTGGACAACAAGGCCAAGACAGTATCTATCTAAAGCAGGTATACAGTTATCCAGATTTCCAGTCGTATCACCGTCTGCATCTGTACTAATTCAGATTGAACTTGCAGGTCACCTTCCGACTTGCTAACTAGTAAAACCGATGTCCTCTGTTTAATAGTGTATCGAAGCCTCCCTAGGTACCCGAAATGTACAAATCCATGTAATTATGCAGCCGTAAAAGTATCCAGCTTATTAGCTGAATTATAGCATCTGTCAAGCTTTAATTATATAGTGTGACTCTTAATGAAAGTGGTAGTTACTGCAGATACATTTAGGCTACGTGGAACAGGCTGCTTAGGCTATTTAACCAAACAACAAAGAATCGTGCAATGACGTGATAAACATAACATAACATACCTTACTTACCTTAATACCAATCTTGACTTCTCTTGCCAAACACCAGATTGCCTTCAGTGTATCTGGGTTGTAATCGTAAGACTGCGCTTTTTATGCTTTTTCGCCGGTTCCTCTGAGTCTCACATCGCTGCCTCTCTTCCACGCCTCAGCTCGTCTCCTTCTGTGATGATGCGACTTCCGCCGCCTGTTCGATTTCTCGACAATTGACTAGTCGGACTTCCATTTAAAATGTTACAAGTTTCTATTATGCTTTGAAAATGTGGGCATCGTGTCTCTTACTTCAAAGTAATTTTGTTAATGTTACAGTAAAGAGGTGAAAGTGTTTTGCATCTTTGCATCCACCACTTTTTGCCTTATTATTTATATATCTATGGACGTAATCTTGTTCATTCAGTAATTAGGTGAACGCGTTCGCTTTATCTTGTCCCTGTTTTTCTTCAGAAATCTTCCATGAACGTTATCTTTTCCCTTAGTGATAACACGAAACCCTATGCACCAAATTATTGAATTTTGCCATTTGAAACCATGCCGACGTGAAATGGTAACAAAAAAATACACAATAGCTTTCCAGAAACCTACAGGGGTCTGCGGTCTTGGCAGTATTCTACTGCTTGCACAGATGTGGTGTTGAGTAGGGGACACTGTGTATAGAATCTACTTTCATAAGCAAACAGTGGTTTCGAACGTGCACTAAATTACACCGTGGTTTTCTCGGTGGTATATGCCCTCTAGTGGCACATCTGAGAAAATCCGTAAGTAATAAATTAGGTGCGAGTTCAAAATAAAGCATAATTAACATATCTGTATGTTAAAATATTAATTACAGCACTAAAATATACGAGGTACATTTTGGATTCAATGTTAATACTATGCATACTCACAATGGCGGTTAAGCTCTAATTGCATCAGGGTGGATTAGCCATAGTATGTTTGCTTTGTGCATAGATGCCATTGACGACAGTGAAACACCCAAAAGTACGACTTAATGATATTGACTTCCAATAATATGATGGGATGAAGCAGTGGAATATGTAAGGACTGCTAATCCTGTCACACATTCCCTGAAACAGCACCGATCACAGACAGGAAAGGGAAGTGCTGACACTTTTCCTAGGAAGTAGGACTGACTAAGGGCTTTTATTAAAAGACATGCATCCTTTCATCCATTCATTCACTGGATCCTTTATGTCCAAAAAGCAGATAGTGGTCAAGGAAACAATGTTGTAACCTGAGAATGACCTTTTCAAGCAATGTAAGTGGTTACAATTATAGATTATTGTGGATATAAACACAAAATATAAGCAGTCTAATGCTACACTGTCAGAGAAAAGGGTAAAAAATGTACCTTTGCTTGTCACTGGGCTGTGCCCTTGTAATTGTACCTTTTAAGGTACAGACAGGAACTCTGAGGAACATCCCAAAGGTACAAGCAGCATTAATGTACCGTCAATGGTACAGAAATGTTCCTCAGAGTCCATTTCTGTACCTTAAAAGGCACAATTACCTACAGCTAAGGGTACAGTTGGCAAACACAAATGAAATAAAAACTATTAAATTAAATTAACTAATTAAATTAATAAAATACAAAACTGTGAGTGGCAGTGCAATGAATAGATTTGACCCCAAATCGGTTTCTCTTAATTGGCCATGGCATGTCATTGCCTGTGTGGGGTGTACCCCGGCCTTGCGCCCTGGGTGACCCTGTATTAGATAAGTTAGTAGATGGATGGATGGATGGATGGATGGGTGATAAAATTGTGCTGCCTTGCAGATCTCAATATGGAAAACTGAAACAAGTTAATAAATTTGTATTCACTTCTGAAAAAGTATTTATTTCACTTTAAAAACAAACTATTTGCACACTATATATTGTCAGAGAACAGCACATTCATTCTAGTGTAGACCCATATACAGGAATAAATAGTCATCTGTAGTTATATAGTTCTGAACTGCACTTTTTTTCTTGACCGGATGAAATTGTGACACATTTTAGAATTACGCATTTCACTCAGACAGCCAGAACAAATCAAATGCATTTTTTATTTTATGCAATGTCTAACCAAACACATTTTTGCATGAATTGTATCTTCAAATATTTTGAATAACCAAATTTATCTGAATCGGTAGCTTAATTTTACAATTGCTGTGAATAATTATCAAATGAATGAATTTATTATTCTAAAAGTATAAATTGGGCCAAAAAATACGTTTTTAATTTTGTAAATAATTGTAAATAATGAGTCTGATTTAAAACCTCTTGTTGGTTGACACATTTCTCGGGATTCGTGTTATCCTCCAAAACCTTTGACTGTGGGCGTGACCTGTGAAAGCAACTGAACATGAAAAAGTATAAACTTTGCTCAGAAAACAGCATCTCCGTGACGTGCTTGGCGACCAGCTGCAAGTAAAACTTTATTTGTTGACCGAGAGATTATTAACTTTTTAAAGACGCTTACGGAGCCAGCAAATGGTTCCAAGCCCACGTGAACTGGAAGGGCATAATCCACGGGGCGCCGCGACAGCGACCTGCCGGACAGCTCCGGGACGGACACCGGCGGTGACGGGAAAGTTTCGTTTCGCTTTCTTACTAAACTTTAGCGTCAAAGCTGCCTCGATCTATGTGCATATTCGCCTTTGAGTTTGTCTACGCTTCCACTACGTTAGGAGCCGGGTAAAAAGCAAGGTAAAAAGCAAATTTCTTTTCAGGTATTCCTAGATTGGCAGTTTTTTTTTTCTTGCTATAATATTTTTTTACGATATACATGGATGATGTAGATAGCGCGTGATGCATCAAAGCTGCTTTACCACACCCAGAAGAATAAAAGTTAAACCTCGTGAAGATGACTAGCAGCAAGATCCGCGATTCGGTCCAGGTTGGAAATGGACTTCAGGCCGATTTTCGAGATCTTCGAAATACGAAAGACCCACAGACTGAAGAACGGGACGAGGTTTCGTTGATCAATGGTAACGGAACCGACTACAGGGAAAGAGGTGAGACCTGACAGTATAAATTTCGTGACAGGATTAGAAGTTTTTTTGTTACGTGATCTCGACAGCAAACGTGACTTCTTGCATAAGAGAAAAAACACACGCCCACCTTTATTTATTTATGTCAATCAAGCGAAATTGAATATAGGGAGAATAAATGGGCATAATTCCTAATGAGGACAGAGTTCAGTAAAAGCCAAGCACGTGAGAGGATCGGAGTGTGTGTTTCTGAGGGTGTGTGCAGATGATGGCAGAACATTCAAGTCTGCTCCACCGTAAGTGGAAGGATAACATCCAAAATATTCACCTCAGATATTTTTGGCTATGTCCTCCTGTCATGGAAAATTTTTGTGGGGTTTCTTCTGGGTTCCCTGGTTTCTCCTCACAGTCCAAAAACATGCTGAGGTTAATCGGAGTTGCCAAATTGGCGCCCCATCCTGGGTTCTTCCCATACAATCTTTATCAATCCACCATGTCCTCAATCCGGACCTAAGGCGATAAGTATGAATTAATGTGACTATGATGTCCGTCTTAACTGTGGTCAGTCTGTATGCATATAGACTCAACAACTTCTTTCAATTAATTTGCACAAGGGTGTGTTCGACTGGGGCTGAGGTTATTAGTCTGTAAGAATAAATTTTCCCTCATCTGATGTTCGTGTGATGAATTTACTGACACAAAACATGTTCAATACTCATCTTATCGAGCTGGCGTTTCGTAACTGTCTAACCGCAGAGATGAGCAGCAGGCTGGATTACATAGTGGTGTGCATGTCTTTCCGTTGCAGATTATGATTCACAAAGAGGAGCCACTGCTTCCAAAGGATCCTTGGTCATCCCAGAAATTTCTTACCCTTCTGGTAATAGATAAGTAATGATGTGCCTCTCCTTTGGAAGGAAAGCTGACCAATGTTCACCTCCCGTTGCTCATACTGTTAGCAATGAACTCAGACCGTGACTTTATCCCACTCACTGCTTGGAAACTCTTAGCATGGCTACATATTACAACTGGAAGCTGATCCAAAATGATGGTTTAAAGTGTAAGACCTTATGACAGTTTACCTTCATTAGTGAAGAGATGGATAAACAGCAACTGAAATGTGTAGATGGAATGGATGCAACAGTGCAATGACTGTACAACAATGGCGTAGCAGTGAATGAGCAGTTACTCTCTGGCAAATAAAGTAGTGATTGAGTGACAACAAAACAGTGGTAGAAAAACTGCTGAGTACCAACTTGCAGTGAAAAGAAACCCATTAGCATCTAGTCAGTAGTGACCAGGTACTCAGTAGTTTCTGAGCAGTGACTAAACAGAAAATGAACTTCAGCTGAGTAATAACTTTGCAGTGACTGATCATTGACTGATTAGTGATGACTGAGTAGTGACTGAGTAGTGGCTGAGCAGCAATTCGGTAGCTATCAGTCGCAAGTGTGCGGTGAATGAGTACCAGCTGAGCAATGATGTAGTAGTGACTGGGGAGCACTCACGAACTGAGCTGACTGATCATTTATCCACAGCACTCTCCATACGGCTGTCTGCAGTACGAGGGTCCGACAGGCAGCCTGATGAGGAGCTGCAGGAAGTGCTCCGGGCAAAACTGTGCGTCCTGGAGGCCGACAGTGGAGGGATCAGAACCCTCTTCTCGGTGAGGCACCCCCACAGTACCTGTGGAGTGGTTCAGGCCATGTCTGGGTCAGACTTACTGCCTCGCTCACTTTAGCACAGGGTTCCCCAATTCCGGTCCTGGAGGGCTGGAATCCAACACACAGTTTGAGGATTTCCCTACACATCTTAATGGGCTAATTACCAGGTTTAGTAGGTGTGTTTGCGCTAGAGAAAATACAAATACTAGCTTAGTTATTTCACCTCTGTTAATTGAAACCCCTAGTTTTTAAGCTTTCGGTACTTAAAATTAATGGTGTTGAAGGTCTGAAATTCTGTACGTACAAAAATACATACATACATACATACTACTAATACTCTTCCTACTACTACTACTACTACTACTACTACTACTACTACTACTACTAATAATAATAATAATAATAATAATGAAACAGCTAATTTGCCTGCATTCTAACTTCAAAGTGTACTTTCTCAGACTATAGCAGAAGTACAGTTCCCTGTTGGATACGGTTATGTAATCCTGTGAATTAAGTTGTCACATAACTTTTACTTTGCCTCATGTTTCAGGAACTTTCTGCCCAGTTGTTGTCCATCAACAGTGAAGAGGACACCATATTTATAACCTTCAAATCCTTTGAAGAGCTATGGAGATTCCACACATATTACACAATGGGTAGGTTGGCAGCTTCTGGTAAGCAGAATGCTGTCACTGTAAGATTTGCCTACCCTTGTGGTCACATCAACCGTGACATCTCTTCATACCCATCAGGCTTCCTTGGCCACTGTATGGAAAACCTACTTCTTGACCAAGATTTCTGGCTGAGCTCCTTGGAGCAGGAAAATGCTGGAATAGAGGCTGTAATCCAAGAAGAAATGCTAAATCTTTTGTACAAAGGGATTCTTATACAGGAAGGTAACAGATGAATGACCTATGTTACTAAAGTATCATGGTACAATAGACTTCAACACACAGTCCATAACAGAGGTGGAAAGTTCAGGTCAAGAAAATACAAATCTGGACCAAGGTTTTGTTTCAACCAACCAGCTGAGTACTCTGTGACTGTGACTCTTTGTACTCAACAGGTTGGTTGAAACAAAATCTTGGTCTGGATTTATACTTTCAACCTCTGGTCCATAACCTTTTCTGACATGTTAGTTTTACTCCCATTTCCAAAAACATTTCCAAACCCCATGTCCTTGCTCAACACTGTGTACCCCAAGTTGCTCTACATCTTAGCCCGATGACGCACTTATCAGCTTTCCAAATCGTGATGCAACATCCGTAATACCTGGTCTAACACCTTGTCCGTGAACTTACCCCAAGATCCCACCTAAACTAGTATGTTCCCCAGGGTCATTTTTTGGACGCTGTACTGCCAACCAGATGTTTGACAGCTCCACATCAGGCAGGGACCTGTACCTGGAGCAAGGTGACGTTGGCATCTTCGAGCCACCTTTCATGGGCTCTGACTGGACTGTACAGTCCCTAGTAGATGGATCCAGGGGCACCAAGTGCAGACCAGCTGTGGAACCCATCATCCCATTTCACCAGTGAGTGGATCTGCCTGGTGCTACAGCAACTTCATATCTATTATTAGCTTACCAGATGTTTTTTAATCCAAAATTAATCACGGTACATAACTATCTCCTCATGCAGCTATTTATAAGCAAATTTCTGAGATGCTTTCTTATGTTATTGAGTGACGGGAAAAACAAGGTTCTTCGTGACAGAAAACCGAGCCACTGGAGACAGGTACTGGAGGATAGAGCAGGGTGATTTTACAGGGGCCCTAGAGAGGATTTGGGCAGGTCGCAGTTAAATATAGATGGATCTGAAGCCATCATTTCTCTCAGTCCTCTCCTTTCTAACACAACATGGCAAATTGGCTTTATGCTCTCAGTACAGTCAGTTAATACTGACTAGAGGCTTTGGCCCCTGAGCTTGTGTCTCCCCCAGAATTTCCATACTGTCCCAGTGTTTCACAGCCACCAACTGGGATCCTGAGGAAACCGGAATCATTTGTGGTTTTTCGAGTATTTGTACAAAAAATACAAGGTATCTTCCTCTTTTAAACAAATATTTTGTATGACAACTGATGTAATCCTGGAAACGTTTTTTTTTTCTGCAATCTTTCCAGATGGTTCCTGAAATCGTGCTGTGAACACATCCTGGTCAGCTGTGGAAAATTGACCTGTGACTTCCCCTGTCAGTTTGGTGAGCAGAGATCATTTTGCTGTGGGACAAAATCCTTAGATCCAGTTCGGTTTGTGTCACAATTTATTCTTGTTCTGCGGTAAGATCTAATGTTTCGACCAGGCTGGAAATGTCATGGGGTTATGTCAGTTCAGCAGTGGGAAATGGGGATTTAGAGTGAGTTGCTGGGGGCTGTTAGGCCCCCTTAACAAGGCTGTCCCAGTCTTGCCTCAAAGCTGATTACCTGTCTGCTATCTCTGCTCCGCAGCCACTGGCTCCTGCGTGGCCACGCGGCAATCGGACGCCAGCAGCCCGGATGAGCTGAGCTTTGAGCGTGGAGATGTAATCCATGTGGTTGGTCTGCTGGTGCCCTGCCTCCAGTGGTTCCTGGGGAGACATGATGGGACAGGAAGCCTCGGGCTTGTGAGAACCAGCTTTGTCAAGCCCGCCAGCTCCATCCGTGAGTGAGTGTTGCCCTCTGTGGCTCTGCATGGCGGTGTTGTTGATGAATGCTATATAGCAGTGTTTCCCAATCCGGTCCTTAGGGACCCACAGAAAGTCCACGTTTTCTCTGGAGCTCGGAGGGAGCAAAAACATGGATCAGCTGTTGGTCCCTGAGGACTGGATTGGGAATCACTGCTATATAGAACAGGCGAAGGAGACCTGTTCCTAAGTCTGTCTTTAAGTCAAATTTGTAGCTAAGTTGGAACAGATAGATTTCGTTCTTATTCTATGTCAGTAAATGCCATTTTTGTACCTTTTCCTGCGCTTGTCTGTGTTCCTTGTTTATCACTGCGATGACAGTATAATCGGTTTTCTGACAGTCTGAGTCGTCTGTAAGCTGGACTTTCGGAGACTGCCTGTAGTCAAGGGCACGGACTTATACACTTTAGATCCTGTTGAAAGTCTTTTATGAAAGTCTTATGTTGGTAGATCTCCGGAAATATTTTTGGAAGACGAGGACGGGCTGCTGTTGGGCATGACGCCGGAGCGCGTGAAAGCCGAAGCTTTAACGCTGCTGAGGGAGTCCTGCCAGAATGACGTCGGCGCCATCTACAGGCTGGGTGAGCCGAGGCGACCCACAGCACTTCAGCTGCTCCCACATCAAGCACTGAGTGCCTACTATCGACCTCACTTCCTGTTACTCCGTTGTGTATTCCAGATCTGATTGAAGTATCTGATTTTCCAAAAGGAAGTCCTCAAAGTAAGTTTTTTTGTATAACACTTTTACAAACAAGGACCAGATTGGGCAATACATTTTTGTAGTCCTTAGTTCCATAGTTCTTGTCTCATAGTTCAATGTTTCTATCTTCAGATCCATCCTCTAAAGAAGACATCGTTTTAGAACGTGAGGAACTCAGGACCAAAGTAGACAGGATTCTGAAGGAACTGAGCAAACTAGAAGCTGATACTGCACTGGCTGAGGAGGTGGAGACCTCTCTGGAGGGTAATGATGAGGGAGACCAGGAAGCAGGAGGAGAAGGCGGCTCAGTGTGCTTCACCGTGTCTGAGACCGAGGACGGGCATGACCCTGAAGGTGTCCAGCCGCTGCTCGCCTTCCTTAACGTCAGGGAATATCAACCACAGTTTGCTGGCCTCTACCACTTCTCCCTGAAGTTTGTCTGCTCATTATTCCGGGGCCATTCAGACGAGGAAGAGCTGGTGGCCTATCTAGGCGCGGCCAGGGAAACGGCCCGGAAGAGGAGACTCATCTGGGCCCAGAGCCGGCTTTGCTTCCTCCTGGGCAAGCTCTGTGCCCGTAGGGTCAAACTCTCCCAGGCCCGTGTCTATTTCGAGGAGGCGCTGGGCATCACCAGGGAAGACTTTGCGGACTGGCACCTGTTGACCGCCATCCACGCCAACCTGGCTGTCGTCTACCTCACGCAGAAGAACACGGAGAAGTATGTCGATTCTTCGGAGCGAGTGGCCGCCCTGCGGATGGGAGTCAGCGAGCACGTCTGCAGTACGGGGAGGGAGCCGGAGGTTCTGCGCTACGCCCTGAAGAAGGCCGTGCTGGCAGGGAGCAAGGCCGCCGAGGCCAGGGTCTGCTTCCTCCTGGCTAAGCTTCACTGCACGCTTGGGGAGAGCTGGAGTGCCGTGCCCTTTGTCGAGAGGTTCCAGGTCCTGATGGAGGAACTGCCAGGGGCTGGTCAGCTTCCACCCAGCCATGGTTACCTGGCGTTGGGCAGGTTGTACTCTGAAAGCGGCCTCCCGCACCTGGCCACCAGCTCCCAGAGACGGGCCTCGCTCCACCCGTCTGCCTCCCTGGAGACCCACCTGAGTGCCATCAGCTTTGTTCTGGAGAAGCAGGGCGAGTGCATCCCGCCACAGGCGGCACCCTACCTGCGGAGGGCGCTGGCGCTCACAGAAAACACGGCGGAGCGATCCCTGCGCCAGGCTGCCTCCATGTGCCTGTCCTACCTGCTGCAGGGACAGGGTCTCCTGGACGATGCCCTCCTCTGCATGGGCACCCTGTTAGACAGCGGACTGAGCAAAACCCCTGTGGATGCCACGGACGCGCTTCTATTTCTGGCGTGGCTGTACATCCGCAACCGGCAGCCGCTGCATGCCCTGCATGTGCTGGAAGGTCTCCTGGACATCCAGCACATTCAGGGCGTGGTCCAGAACATGCGCGCCATAGCGCTCCGTCACACGGGTGACGCCAAGCGAGCCGCTGCCAGCTACCATTCCGCGTTGGACGCCTGCGAGGAGATTGGCTCCCTACGGAACTCGGCCGTGGCACTGGCCAATCGCGGGTTCTTGTACTGGCACGTGGGGGCGGAGACTCTGGGCGAGGCCAGCCTGCTTCGCGCAGTGGAGACGTTCTCTCAGTTGAAGGATGAGGGCCACGAAGAGGACTTCTTCTGCGTGCTCCTGGAGCTCGGACGCTTTTACGTGAGCCGGGGGCAGCTGGGACTGGAGAAAGGGAAGCTGTACTACGAGTGGGCGCTTCTTACTGCCATCAACTCTGGCAGCCTGCACTGTACGTCCCGTTCCCCTGCCTTCATGAGTCCACACCCTGAGGAGCACTAAGGGATTGTGGGAGATTCGATATAGAGGAACAGGGGCATAGAATAGAAACAGTATTTTTAGCTAAACCCAGGTAAAATGATCAGAGCTGCAGAGGCATCATGTCAGGATTGTCTCGACTGTGCTGTTTGCCTGTTCTTCCAGTCGGCACAGTGTTTCATCTTGCCATTGTATTCATCATGGATGCACTGTTTCTCACAAACAGCGGCATGCTCTGCTTTTACCCATAAGCCTTGGCTTCATGTCAGGCTACCTTTAAGGCATCAAACAGGACCGTTCTGCTGAACCAATCACCTCTGCCAGTGTAAGCAATAAAATGGCCTGTAATCCAGGGATAGAAATCTCTGTATGCATCTTACTATATGTGAGTTTCTGTTATAAACTGTGGGTCTGGCATTCTTGGCTCCCTGGCAAAACCACAACCCCCCTACTGATTTCACCCAGTTAAAGTTATTGGTTGGGGGGGACAGTTTGGCACCCACAATTTGCTACGTCGGCGCCCCCTCAGACGATGCCACCCTTGCCAGTTGCCCAAGCCAGGATCCACCACTGGTTATAAGGCCAACTTAAACAATAGAAAACATGTCAATCAAACTAAATGAGTGGTTTCTTGTTTCTAACTGTTCCGTGTAACCATTCTCACAATTCTGGCAAGAAACATTTAGGGCCAGTATTCATAGTGATGGGCAAAAACTTTAATATTCTAGGTTTTTAATAGTATTCAGTTGCTGCTGAGCCAGTAGTTACTGTTTGCTAATTAAACGTGTTACCTGGACGTATGAAGTGGCAGAGCGCCATGTGTGTGAGTTTAACGGCCCATTTGGCACTCGCCTCGCAGGCCAGCTCCAGGCGTGCCGCTGCCTGTGCCACTTCTACCACACGCTGTGCCCTGATGCCGCCCAGAGCATCATCTACAATGAGCGCCAGCTGGTCCTGCTGCGTCGCATGGGCCACCGGATCCACGAGGGTGACGTCCTGGAAACCATCAGCGAGCTTTACATGGGCTTGGGCACAGACAGGTAACAGATCGCAGGCCGTTTAGCAGTGAAGCTGTTCTCGAGCCGTGTGGGGCACACGGGGGTGTGATTTATGCCTTACTGGGCAGCAGTTTGCCAAGATGATAGCTGTGCCCTTGACTGTGTCATGCTACAGTAGAACCTGCGTGCACCTCAGTGTGGTTCCTCCCTGAGCCCTTCGAGAGCGGCGCCCGGCCTGGTCCTGGCTTGGCTCTAACTCATTCTCCCTTCTCTCCTGTCAGGGCCTACCGAACCGCCCTGGAGCACACCAAATGCAGCCTGGGCCTCTTCATCGACCTGCACAGGAAGGAGAAGGAGGCATTTGCCTGGCTGAAGGCAGGAAAGATCTACCACATCCTGGGGCAAGACGAATTGGTGGACCTCTACCTACAGGCCAGTCTTGTCAACAAGCCAAAGTAGTTTCCAGTTAAGGCGTTTGTGCTGGTCAGTCGTAGGCAGTCCTGAAAGAAGGCTCATTCTCTTCTGCCTCCAGGTAGCCCAGGACTCTGGTCTAAGCACAGGGAACACGGCCTTCCTTCTGGGGCTGCTGGAGGTGGCGGGGGACTTGTTCTTCAACAGCTCACGGGACAGAGACAAGGCTCTGTCTTTCTACAGGGTAGGCGGTGGAGCGAGGGCACAGCGCTGTCGGGCGAACTCCCCGGCATCCATGCGTCACGGCACACGTGTTTTCCTGGCCGCATTTCCGGGAACGTTTGGTTTAGGTATTCTGTAGATAGTGCGGGAGCGACCGCGCTGGAAATATCCGTTGGGTCATGCAGCAGACATGCTGGTGACTGAAGAATGTTCCAGCTATGCAAACAGGACAGCCACAGAAGATTCCAGTCACTCTAGGTGACCACAATATATTCCATCCACATCGTTCCGAAATAGCCTAGATGATAAGTGTATTCCATCCATTCTGCACTGCACCAGTCTTGTTTCCACTGAAACATTGTCACACTGAATGAGTTTGGACCACTTTGTATTTTGATCGATTTACATACTATGCATATGGACTGTTAGCCCAGGCCAGAGGGGGGGACTCTGAGATGATCTGTGGTTCTGTGCCCCTCAGGACCGGGCCCTGCCCATTGCGATCCGGACGGGTGACACTCCATCCCAGCTGCGCCTCTGCAACAAGCTGACAGAACTGCTGATGCACATGCAGCTGCACAGGGATGCAGTGGAGTTTGCCCAGGCCTCACTGGATCTTAGCATCACCTTAGGTACCCACGTCATCCTCTGATTGACCAAACAGCATCATGTGACCAGACTCAAACACATATATACACACAGAGTGATTTATGATTTATGAGGATTTTTACACTTTCTTTTATTCGTGTCAGTACAAAATAATACATGTTTAGTATTAATCCAGCAGCAAAGACCACATTTTCTGTGAGCATTTCAGAAAAATAGTTATAGCCTTCTGTTTTCACCAGAGGGCGCCTTTCTCCAGGTTACTGTATATTAGCAGCAAAATCCAATTATACATAGATTTGAATATGATTTTTCAAGTACAGTGGTACCTCGATTCTCGAACTCACTAGAACTCGAATTTCTTGAAAGTCGAACAAACCAGTTTGACCCAGAACTCGATCTGAATATCAGAAGTAGAACCCTGAACACTGACCTAATATATATTGTACGCGCCAGGAAATTAGTCATACTACAATGCAATTCTTACTTGAATGGCTTCTTCACAGATTGGATGATTAACCAAATAAAGCAGCGCAACATTACAGTAACTAACAATAAATAAACCACTAACTTACGTGTACTATTAGAGC
>JAODJU010000014.1:11800430-11812080 GCA_026776725.1 Gnathonemus echidnorhynchus
TTATTTCTTATGGGAAAAATTCGATCGGAACTCGAACTTTTTAGGATTCGATCCGGAGTCCGGAACGGATTAAGTTCAAGAACCGAGGTACCACTGTATATTTATCTGATTGTCCAGTAAGTTGAGAGACCCTCTCTGTTCTGTCTGTTACCTAGGAGAGCATCTGAACGAACGCGTGGCTTTCCATAGACTTGGTACACTGTATCACCAACTGGGCCAGTTGGAACTAGCTGAACACTACTACCTGAAAGCCCTGTCACTCTGCCCGTCACCCCTGCAGTTCGAGGAGGAGACCCTGTACTATGTCAGGGTTTACCTCACGCTTGGGGACATCATCTTCTATGACCTCAAGGTAAACTGAATGTGGTATAATACTAATGATCACTAATTTCATTCAGCTGTAAATTTATAAATGACATTTTTGGGATTAAAGTGAGGAACATAGTTGGAATATAATTGGATTGATCTGGGTTGGGGGCCCAATATCGTTTATTTTCATGGGGCTCAACATCTCTAGTGGCCCCCTGCTTGGGGGTAAAGTATCTAAACACCTAAACTGTACTGTATTTTACAAACAGATATGACTATTTCCAGTGTTATCCCTCTCTTGCTTTAAGCTCTACATCTGTACTGTATTTTCCAAACAGATTTGACTATTCCCAGTGTTATCCCTCTCTTGCTTTAAGCTCTACATCTATACTGTATTTTACAGACAGACGTGATTATTCCCAGTGTTATCCCTCTCTTGCTTTAAGCTCTACATCTGTACGGTATTTTACAAACAGAACTATTCCCAGTGTTATCCCTCTCTAGCTTTAAGCACTACATCATTCTTACATAGGACATTAATGTGACTTGAGAAACCAAAAATAGTGCTGGATTAACAATCTCTTGTATACTCGCACTTTTAATGATTCTGTGCCCAGTGCCAGGGAAGTCACTCACAAAAGTAATCTATTGCAGACAGGAGGTGGAAAGTACAAATCCAGATCAAGGTTTTGTTTCAACCAACCAACTGAGTACTCTGTGACTGTGACTCTTTATACTCAGCTGGTTGGTTGAAACAAAACCTTGGTCTGGATTTGTACTTTCTGGACCTGGACTTTCCACCTCTGTCTGTAATGTATTACTTTTGTGAGTAACTTCCCCAACACTGTCCATGCCCTGTATTAGAGTGGTATTTAGCAGGGAAGTAGGTGGAGTGGTAATATAGGAATTAGGCTTCAAACCCAAAGGATGTTGGGACAAGTACTTCAGTTGTACTCTTTTGTGAAATTTCCAGCAGGAGGTCAGTGAATGACAAAGATAATGAGATTAGATACTGACTTACTCACTTGGTGCTCTTATCTGGGTGCCTCAGGACCCCTACGATGCAGCTGGGTATTACCACCTGGCCCTGGCTGCCGCCATGGACTTGGGGAACAAAAGAGCCCAGCTGAAGCTTTGCACGCGCCTGGCCACCATCTACCACAACTTCCTGGTGGACCGCGAGCTCTCGCTCTTCTTCTACCAGAGGGCTCGAGGCTTCGCCACCGAACTTAACGTGCGGCGGATCAACCTGTCGCCTGAGCAGCACTTCTGCAGCACGTCGCGGTACAGGACCGGCGCCACCTAGCGGCGGCAGTGGCGCCACAGTCAGCACACTGCATTGGTCCTATTGTGGCGTAACAATGTGACTCTTTATCTGTGGGTCATCAGAATACGCTGAAAAATCCAGCAATGTGAAATCCTGTCATTATTTCATACTATTTTAAGGTTTGATCTGACATCATATATATGAACTGCAGCAGGAGTATGTAATTACAAACAATTAATCTACCAGCAGTCAGGTTTACGGTTTCTTTTTTGTGTTTTTGCAATTATGGAATAATTGCTGTCTATATAGACGCATGCGGCTGTGTAATTCATGTCTTAGTCTCTGATATTTAGCTTAAAACAAGGCAGAATATCGGGAACTTAATATAAGGTATCTTTAAATGTTTCCAGGTCTAAATATAAGTAAAGTAAAACAGTAATCTATACTTAGTGGCTTTGTATAAGAAAGTCTGCTAAGAAACGAAGCGTACGTAGTGGAGACCCAGTGAGGGTACGCTAAACCCATGGGCTTTTACTGAGATCCAGTATGTAGGAACAGGAACAGGCTGGATATATTTCTCCTGCCTTTTCTAGGAAGAAGACTATTCTCTCCATCCAGTTTTCATCGAAAAATCCTTTATTTATAGTGCCGTGCAACAGTTTAACCCAGACTGACAGACCGCAATGTGATCCCCACATATGGGAATATAATTTATATACGTAGACTTACCGAAAGAAGCCTATCCACATCTTTATTATTATTATTTGCAGACGACAAACTGAAAATGAACACTAGGCTATGCTACAAAATATGCCAGCGCGTTGTGGAAATTTCCTTCCATTCACTCAGAAAGAAACATCTAAGGCGAGCAGCCAAATTTACACATTGCGTCGTCTCTACGAAAAAAGAGAGTTATCCCGTTTAGAGAAATGCACTTTGTATTGGAAAACATTCTCTTTTTTAACAAATAAAGGAGTTTAATATTTTCAAGATCTTTGTTAGCCCACACTAAAGCTTAATTTATATTGATTTATTTAGCATGCGATTTTGCCCAAAGTGACGCACGACTGAAGGGGATACAAGCAGAAGCAACTTTGGTTCCAAGTTTTGACAAATTTCCGAAAGCGCTTTAAAACTTTCGTTAATTGAAAAAATAAATACCGTGGATATGGTAATTACTAGTATATAACTGAGGCACCGAGGCGGCATGAGAGACGGCTTTTGTTGGCCTCTCTCCTCCCCCGAGCCGGACGGTGCGCCACCCCCCCGGGTGACAGCGGGACAAAACTGCACTTCTCTTCCACACAAACTGCTTCACTTCATTCTTTAGCATCGAAAACAATGTAGCGTTTTATAATCAGTTTGCTCTAACTAACAACTTTGTGTTTTTTTTAATTACTCTTTCTGACGAGCTGCTGTTCATCACCTCTGCAGGTTGTATTTTGCTTATTGTCTTTGGGAGATGTGGTGTGAGATACAGTACTGCTTTCTTCCATTACTTTGAAAAGTTAACGCGTAAAAACGATTTGGCGATTTGGACGATGCAAGCGGAGTAAGGATTTACCTACACTGGGAAATAAAAGGCTTTCTTTAAACCCCGTAGCACTGAGTGCGGATTGCATCCCAGTTCTTGGCGGACCATGCATGCGTTTTTGTTTGTCGCGATCGTGTTTCACCTCCATCGGCTGATCGGTGCGGAGCCCCGGGCCAAGTGCCAGGCTCGCTGCGATGTCAGCCTGTGTCCGAGCCCCATCTGCCCCAGCGGTTACGTGCCCGATCGCTGCAACTGCTGCCTGGTGTGCGCCCAGGGCGAGGGGGCGCCCTGCGGTCTTAAGGACGACCTGCCGTGCGGAGACGGGCTGGAATGCAAGCATCCCGCTGGGAGACGGCTATCCAAGGGCGTGTGCCAGTGCAAGCAGAGCCAGGCGGTGTGCGGCAGCGACGGCGAGACGTACGCCAACGTCTGCCAGCTGAAGGCCGCTAACCGCAGGGCTCAGCAGCTGGGACAGCCCGCCCCCAGCCAGGCTCATCAGGGACAATGCCAATCCGCCGCAGGTAGGTTACTAGTGTTTCAATAACAAGCGTTATATCGTGTAATTCTGCGGGACTGGAGTAAAAGCAGATAAGCAGTGGCAGTGATAATGTTTTTATTCAATTGCAGAAGTGTTCACTGCAATGAATCTGTCACCTGTCTTTGCCACCCATCTAGAAACGACTGTTTGATTCAGTTAAAGTTCAGTATTTTCTGTCACTGGAACCACCTAAAGTTCCCTGCGGGCAAATCTGGGTGCCAGAGTTGGTGGTCTGATGGTAATTTATGCTTTTGGGGGAGGGGGGGGGCACTTATTATCGTCCACAGTCACCCTGCCACGGATTTCCTAATGCCCCCCCCCCACCCCCCTGCCAATATCATGTTTATTGCTGTGCCCCTGCCCCCCCTCCCCTAGCTCTGATAAACCAGGGTGGTGAAGAGAGAATACGCCCCTCCGGTCAATCCGGAGATATAACAGATGATGAGAGAGGGTGAAGGGGGGGATCCCCGGTCTGAGGGGCAGCAGGATACAGACAGGGCTTCCCCCGAGGCCCCACAGGAAGCGGAAACACCAGGGCAAGAGGGCAAGTCGGATGTGGTTTTGGGGCTTTTGAGGCTCCTTGGGACCCATTTAACCCGATAAAAGGCTGAAGGACACGAGTGACTGAGATTAAAACCCAGCCTGATCTGACATCTGGCCTTTTATCAATTCTGGACAATTAAGAGCCAGACAGACAAAATGAGAGGGGTAATCAGATCCCTTTGGTCCTCATTGCCTCTCCATAGCAGGGGCAACAATCAGCCTTGGACCATAAATGCTCTTCATTTTAGATGAGCTTGGATTCTCAGAATGGTCCTGTCATCTTGGATAGCCTTATTTTGTACTTATTTGTTGACCTCACTGACTTTGAGACTGCAGTAGATCTCCAATAAAGGCATTTTAAGCTCCTCAGTATTACTTAGCATTAAATTTAATAACGTTGAGATTTAATCTCAAGGGCATAATATATAAATGTAGCCTGAAACATTTTTTCCACATTAACTTTCAAGTCCTTGCATAAGGTTTAGTGGAAACACTAAAGGTTAAGTCCTTAAATCAAAAAATAGGTTCAAAAATGAAGTGACTGACCCATAATAATCGCAGTTATAATTCCTCAGTGGATGTATTAGTCTAAGGGCAAAATCAACAGTGTTAAGTAGGACAAAATGACATAGGGGACCTTTCTGTGCTGGTCTGCTGGGAGAGCAGCAGTTTGTCGCATCCTGCCCTAACAGAGCAGTATTGTCTGTTCCCAGTCTTACGTCTCACCACACCCATTCAATGAGGTCGTTGGATCTGTTCAGGTCGACTTAAAGCAACCAAAATATCTCTTTACCTTCTCTTCAGTGCCCAACTACTAGTACCTAATTGACATCCATCCTTTTATACTGGGTAACTGGTTATGGAAGAAGTGGGCACTAGTCAGGAGGCACCCAGGGATGGGATGCAAGCCCATTGCCGACACCGTGACACCTAGCTGTCACCTAGCCCGCACATGCACAAGGAGCACATGCAAAAAATGACAGCCAGAGCCAAGGACAGGACTCAAATCATCAACCCTGAAGTTATGACACTACATTGCTAACGACTATGCTGATATTGTAATTATGCTTCCCACGCAGGGACGAATGAATGAATGAAAGCTGCATTCATAAAGCACTTTTCAAGACACCCAAAGCGTTTTACCGATTCAAGCAGGAGCTGCTTCATCCGCCACCACTGTGTAGAACCTGGATGATGTGACAGCAGCCATTTTTCACCAATACGCTCACCACACAGTAGCTAAGGTGGAGAAGGGGCAGGATATAGATAACAATTTGACTTGAATAAAGACCAAATGTGGAAATGTTGTTCATATATCGTCTAACAGCCTTAGAAGTAGAGAAGAACCAGAAGCTTATGTGTCTGTTCCTCTAACACTGAAGACAAAGGCAGCTTATGGTCTCCTGTTTCGTGAGCAGCGTTACCAACGTAAGGGTGCTTACCCATTTAAGGATAGCTGAGATGGAGATCTACTCATGGCGCCACAACAGCGGCCGGACCCTTTCCCGTAAATGTGCTGTACATTTCCTGAAATGTTAATGCTTATCCCCCGAAGACTTCTGTGCCTGCTAAATTATTTTGCAAGACCTAAGATGAAATCCAGTTATTGTATGTTGACCTCGTTAACTGAAATATTACAGTAAAATACTGAACTAAACACATGGATACGTAGAAAAAATGTAAACTACGTAAACTGTTTGGGTTAAATCTGCAAACTGAGCAGTACATGCAGTCATGGAGGTGATGTGGTGCATGACTGCAGTCACAGAGGTGATGTGGTGCACGACTGCAGTCACGGAGGCGATGTGGTGCATGACTCTGCAGTCATGGAGGCGATGTGGTGCATGACTCTGCAGTCACGGAGGCGATGTGGTGCATGACTCTGCCCTTGCTGCCTCATGGTTTGAATTATGACAGTTAAAATGTCTGACCTGTAGATATTGAGCAGCTGCAAAAGCCCAAACGTCAACCTTCAGACTGTTAAATTACAGTGTAAATCTCACCAGAGTTGGAGGAAGCCCTGGTCACAAATGGAAGGCTCCAAAGCTAAGCCTGGAATGCCAGGAATATCCTAATCACAGGTTACAACACAAGTCCTCCATGACCTAAGCAAGCAAAGGGAGCAATTTCGAACTATTCTTATTATTTTTAGACAAATGACTTAAGGATAATTTCCACGTTGCTGAAATAGTACACTCTTTTTAGACTGAAAAAATACTTGGAGGTTTAGAAGCTATTATGCAATTATGAGGAGTGAAACCAACATCAAGTTACTAAGCCTTGTACGTGTAATTTTTTGTATCTTCACTTTTTCTGACTCCTTGTCAAACATGATGCACTGCATCCAAAACGCTTACAAATCCTTCAGCACTGACATTATTCCTCCGAAGCCAAAGGTCAGAATGTGGAGGTGGAGGAAGGGTAAGATTGTTACTTGTTAACATGACTCATTCTTTCTGTTAGTATAGGTTCCTCAGAGCCCGACAGTCCGAGGTATAAGTTTAACTTCATTGCAGACGTTGTGGAAAAGATCGCCCCTGCTGTGGTCCACATCGAGCTCTTCCTCAGGTTTGTCTCAAGGTATTTTTGGTTCTGGGTTACAGGTACGCAATGATCGTACGATTTAGCATTAGCTTTTGTCGTTACTTGTCATTATCTCTTTAGGCAAAAAGCCCCTATCATGCTTGAAACATCTCATAGGTTTAACGTCCTGCTAATCGCTGCTTTTCTCCCAGACACCCGCTTTTCGGTCGCAACGTGCCTCTGTCCAGCGGGTCGGGCTTCATCATGTCAGATACTGGCCTCATTGTCACCAACGCCCACGTGGTGACCAGTGCGGCACCCGTGTCCGGCCAGCAGCAGCTCCGCGTGCAGACCCAGGATGGCGAGGTGCACGATGCCAACATCAAGGACATCGACAAGAAATTGGACATTGCCACCATCAAGGTGACCCCTCAGGTAAGCATCACTTCTCAGTTACCCCCTTGCTTTAAGTAGCCCGGTCCTGTCGGGTGCTGTTGTAGAGCTGCCTTCCCTTAAGCAATTCTTAGCCAAACACTTCTGCTGACACGAAGTGGTCAAGAAGTACGTTCTTCTCGTCTGGTGACATTTGATACATTCCACGTCCATCCATCTCTCAATCCATCTTTCGTATTTTTTTATTCCGTGTAGAGTTGGTGTACATTCAGCATCCATCTGATAACGCACATTTGTTGTGGGGGATTTTGCTCCACCGTAACTCTAGCGTCCTGTGTGGGGCGGAGGGTTTCAGATGCGGCTTGTGTGGGCCTTAACAGTCCCGCTGGGGGGGGGAGCTTTGTAGCAGGGACTCAAGGAGGGTGGGGAGGTCTAGAAGAGAGATTTAACGGGCCGTCTGCTGGCTGAGTCAAACTGGCCAAAAACGCTACAATGAGGCGAAAATTAAACTCTGATGCCCGCTCACCGTTAATGCCAACGTACTAACAAGAGCTCCATGTGAAACCGAATGA
Source organism: Gnathonemus echidnorhynchus (assembly GCA_026776725.1). Lineage (NCBI taxonomy): Eukaryota > Metazoa > Chordata > Actinopteri > Osteoglossiformes > Mormyridae > Gnathonemus > Gnathonemus echidnorhynchus. Next base: position 11,808,110 of record JAODJU010000014.1, read on the forward strand.
CTGACATGTGACGTTGACCTTCAAACTATAAACGTTTCTCATAGTCCCGTTTAGGAACTCCTTGTGTAGCTGTTAAGCACGGCCTGCGGCACACAGTGATTTGGACAGAGGCTGCTAACATGGAGCCAACGGAGGCTGTGTCCAAGAGATGGAAAAGGAGGGACGTGAACTTTGCCCTTTTCCTGGAAGCGCCGTTTGATCATCCATATGGCCCTACAACGCCACTGACATTTCAGCCCTTTCATTTGTAGTTTATCAGATGGAAGAAAGTCATAGCAAAGTGACAGCAGCACGATGTTTGATGAAGCGTCTTTGTAGAGTTTCAAGTGCCGAGCATGCATTTTTTTTTTAAACTAGAAAAACTACAAGAGGAACTTATGTTTAGAGATCTGAGCACTTAGAGATAAAAGATACTGCTGATCCCTTGGAGTTTTTGTTTCATTTTTAGAGGGGAGTGCTGGTGTCGGTTGTGAGTATCTGTGAGTATCTGTGCCATCATCAGCTGCAAAATAGGCAGAACTTACACAAGATAAAAGATAAACCAGGAAATACAGGGTGAATAGGGGAGCTGGTGAGTGCTTGATCACTCATTTGAAATTTAATAATGTTTTCTTTTCAGCCCTAAAGTAATTAAACTTGTAAACCTATTTTTTTTTTAAATCATCCTCATTATAGCTAAATGTTCACCTAAGCAAGGTGAGATCTCCATAGCTACTCTGCTGGTACGAATTGAACTTGTTCTATTCCTTCATCTATTATGCTGTCCCACATCAAAGCGTAAATCTCAGCACACTTTCTTAGTAAGCCTGGTCCTTACTGTCCACAAATCCTCAACCAGACAGATGCGCTATTACATTGGTACTCCAAGGGTTTACTGGCTGCGGGAGAAATTTTGATGCTGAACAATAGCTCTTGAAGTTAGGCTCACACGGGACAGCTGCGTGACTCTCTCGCCCACAGAGGGACACTCTCCAGGCATTGAATCTCCCGAACGTACCAGCTCTGCTCCAGCAGACATTACATTTGTGTATTAGAAACATGATTTGTTTGCTGTTTTTAACCTGGGTCCTAACTCCCAGTGGTATGGACGTGTGCGTGACAAAGAAAGCCATTATTTATATTTAAACTCCTTTTTCACCATTCATAGCTTCCAAGTGATTACGTGGAGACGCAGACTAGCCAGATCTCTGTAAAATCACTCCCCGCGATGTTTATTGCACTTAACGAATTTTAAGAGGTGTTTTTTCTTTGGTTTTGTTCTGCTACAAAAGCACAGGGCCGTTTCTGCTCGGACCAAGAAAACCGCTGGGATTAATCGGAACGCTTCATTTCATTTTCCTAATGCTCAGCAGATGCAGGTTCTGTTATTCTGCGGTGGTGACGGTGTTGATGATCTGCGTTATAATTTGATGTACTTGGCAGTGGGTGCGCAGTGTGAGCCAGAGGCTGGCTGCTGTCTGCCTGGGGAGGTTCATGAACTCTCACGCACGGGCAGTCTCTGTCAGGATGAGCTGTTTAGTGGTGCTAAGTGTTAGTACAAGCAGTAGGCAGAATAATCCTCAAAAAGTCACACTTAAATACAGACCAAAAAAGCCAGCTTTTATTTCCATAGCTTTCAAAATGTAGTTTTTAAAGACAAAAATTCTGTTACTTCAGATTAAAGAAAAATAATCAGGTTTTCTATAATTAGGAAGATCTCTATAAATAGGGAAGGAAGATATGAAATGTTCCCTGCTTTCAAAAATATGTATATGAAGGTTTTTATTCTATTTTAGTGCTTAAGCATCTGCTTGAAAAGATTATTTCCCTAATTGAAGTGAATTAGTCCTTTTTGGCTCAGTCCTTATGTTCAGTCCTAAGCAAGGCAGGAACGAAACTTATATGGTTCTGGTCTGTTTCCACCTCAGAAAAAGTTGCCTGTTCTCCTGCTGGGCCACTCGGCGGACCTGCGTCCCGGGGAGTTCGTGGTGGCCATCGGAAGCCCCTTCGCCCTGCAGAACACTGTCACCACGGGCATCGTCAGCACCGCGCAGCGGGACGGCAAGGAGCTGGGCCTCCGCGACTCGGACATGGACTACATACAGACGGACGCCATTATCAATGTAAGCATGCCCTGTCTTCATGCACCTGCAAGGGACACAGTCACAGTCTCTCTGAATGTTTATTTCACTTCAGTAACAGGCCGATTTGAAATAGTTCTGTAATTTAGGGAGTGCACAAGGGTCACAATCCTCACATGGTTGACGATTTAAAAACTGCCTGTATGCCTCCCCTGACTGAGATCTGAAATGCATATATCAGTGATTTTGTAGATTGTTGATTTTCTTTTGACCACTCCTTGTTTTTCCATACAGTATGGGAATTCAGGAGGTCCTCTTGTAAATTTGGTAAGCTTTACAGCATATATAACATTCTCATTTCCCTACAGTCACATGTATATTTTTTTTAATTGCTACCACATGGGGAAATAATGACTGTGACGGCTAACGAGGCAAACCTCGTCTGTCTCAGGATGGGGAAGTGATCGGGATCAACACCTTGAAGGTCGCGGCGGGAATTTCGTTTGCTATTCCCTCAGATAGAATCACTCGTTTTCTTAACGAGTCTCTGAACAAACACAGCAAAGGTAAGCAGGTTTTCTAATTGCTCAGTTAAAATGATCAAATATAGTACAATATGCCTTGCAAATCAGTTTGGAACTGGGTGAACTTTGTAATTCCTGATTACAGACACTCTGAATCAGTGTTTCTCAAACCAGTCCTCGGGGGCCCCCAGATGGTCCACATTTTTTGCTCCCTCCCAATTCCCTGGGATTTGGGAGGGAGCAAAAACACGGACCACCTGGAGATCCCTAAGGACTGGTTTGAGAAACACAGCTCTAAATAATGGCTGCGGAAGTGCCCTTTGATGTGGACCAGCCACAATCACATCAAGCATTCTTGTTTACACCAAGAAACAAGCAGGGGTGTCACTAGAGATTTATGAAATGGGAAGGAAGCTAAGCCTTTACTGGGGGGGGAGTCTGATTTTAATGAAAATCAATGAGAACATACAGTTTAAACTAATTAGTGTATATTTCTTCGGGGCGCTCAAAAACACTGGAAAAAAACAGCACTATCGATATCCCTGGAAATAAAGACTAGCAGGGATCAGTCCAATGGAAAGAAACAAGGAAGGGAGAAAAATCACCAAAGCCCATATTCCAACAAACACGTCAGATGCTATTTCTCTGAAACTCAGACAAGTGCATCTGTACGTAATATACTGTAAGGCTCTTGGGTAATTAGGTCTGAGCTGGGTTTATACTAACCCTCTTACTTTGCCTACTTCTGTGTATTTCATATTTGAGACTGGTGTGGTGCCTCTTCACTGTGCCATATGTGAATTAGTTTTTTTGTTTTTTTTTGCAGAGGTGAGATCGGTCAAGAAACGTTTTATTGGGATTCGGATGCTTACTATCACCCAAGCGTAAGTGGAAGGACATTAATATTAATGGTCTACTCATTTGGGTGTCCTTCAGTGGAGTTTGAACTAAGCTTCCATGCAGAAGTGGAGAAAAAAAAAGCTTGTTTCCATTCCTTCGTGAAAAGATAAATTAAGTGCAGAAAGTCTGTTGATTGAAATATGAGTACGTTTGGGTTTTGTTGGATCAGCAGTGACTCCTGCGGCTCTTCTTCATGATTCACGCAGATTGGTGGAGGAGCTGAAGCAGCAGAACACAGACTTCCCCGACATCAGCAGTGGCATCTACGTGCATGAAGTCGTGCCCAACTCCCCGGCTCAGAAGTATGTGCAAAGCCCTGCCTAGCATCAGGAGGGCTTCAGTGGTGTCAGCCACCACCGGCAAGCTGGGTCTCAGATTTCCTCTCCAGCTTTGAGATTTCCTCCTTGTAACATTTTGCAGAGCGTGCTGAATCTACTCAGAGTTGATGCCAAGCAGGAGTCAAGTTTTTACATGTGTGCATGCTGTT
>JAODJU010000014.1:11818864-11850014 GCA_026776725.1 Gnathonemus echidnorhynchus
CAGTACGGCAAAGGCTACACACACAGGATCATCCCAGTACGGCAAAGGCTACACACACAGGATCATCCCAGTACGGCAAAGGCTACACACACAGGATCATCCCAGTACGGCAAAGGCTACACACACAGGATCATCCCAGTGCCACACAAGCGACACATGCGGCAATAACTCCGCAACCACTAAACAGGTAACAAAGCCTAGTACAAAAAAAGCATCGCTAAAACAATCAAAAGAGACTAAAAGAAATGATTTGACATCAAACGTTGGTTGAGTGTTGATCCTTCCAGGAAGCCATCTAGTTTTGAAAGGTGTTTGTTCTCTAGGATTTATCCCAAGTTCAAATTGTGCCCAAACAGACCGAACTATAACACCAAACTATAACGAAACATCTACATTAGGATGCAAGTCATGAGGATGTAATGTCAGAATGACAGTCCCCATATTCATGCCGTTCCTCCTGATGAATGATTGGAGTTCAGAACAAATTTGACAAGCGATGCAAGTATTAGAGAAGACCTGTGACTAAAATAAGCCCAGAATTTCAGGATAAAGTCAAAACTATTTTAATGTTAAAAAGGTCAAATGACCAATTATAGCGTCACATCAGAATGTGAAACAAACTATTGTTTTATAGTAATTAAAATTTATTAATATTTACATTACAAAATAATAGGACATAAATTCGATGGGTAATGTTGGCACCTTAATTGCTGTCATTGCAACTGCAAATAAAAATGATTTTAGGGTACATCCAGAAGCTGGTATCAGTTGTGTTCAGGAGGTGCAATGTTCCCAGTACTCAGGATTAGTGTCAAAATGGAAAACAACTAAATATATCATTGCAATGATGTTCCTCTGATGCCTCGTGAAGAAATGAAAATAGATCTTCTTGTGTGGGTGGGGTGAGGTATCAAGCCCATCTGAAGATGAAGGTGATTTAACCTGCAGTGTTATGGGGTCCAGCACCCCTACAGCTTAGGCCGGAGGGACCCCACAACTGGCTTATCGGTACAGAACTCAGACCACCAGGATGGACGTTCTAGGACCCCATTTCCCTGGAGGACTGTTGACCACAGGTTCTTGTAAAGCTGGGAACACAAAGCAAACATAGTGGTCTTGACATACAGACAGTTCAGCACATTGTGTGGCACTAGTACACAACAAGCTTCATCCTCCATGATCGCACATCTGTCATACGTTTGACATGAATGATAGAACCAGAAATAACCATCTTTACTGCCTAAGACAGCATTTCCCACACTCCACATTTTTGCTCCTTCCCATCTCCCAGTAGGAAGCAAAAACATGTCTGGGGGTCCTTAAGGATAGGTTTGAGAAACACTGCTCTGGAATTGGGGGGGGGGGGGGGGGGGGCATACATGCAAAGGACTGCAATTCCTACACTATTTACCTAATACAAACAAAAACACCTTAAAATGAAAACAGGGAGCTGGGAGGGAGCAAAAACATGGACTGTCTGGGGGTCCCCGAGGACCGGATTGGGAAACAATGTTCTAAGAAGGACATATCTTTCTATGAGAGAAGCTCATCTTAGTACATGGTAATAAACAGATAAGGAATGTGGTTTTCATTAAATCAATAAGCAGGATCTCAGTACTATCAGGGGGTAACGTGAAATTTCTTCCACAATACAGGACAGTTCAAATCCTTATAAATATGAAGGCCTATCACTTAGTTACAATAACTGCAGCCTTGACCTTGAATTCCATTTCAGTCATCCGAAGAGTTCAGCTTAGAGTTTTTCCAGTAAGAATCTCTACAAAGGCAAAATAATTCCTGGCAGCCTGATGCTTACCTCACCATCCGCATGGCCGAGAGGCGAGTTAAGGATGAAGTCAGGGGGAGCGATGACGTCCACTAAAGCAACGGCATCATCCTTCAACTGTCAGAGACCAAGAGCAGGAGAATAGGGTCTCTGTGAGTCTTTAACTGGGCTAACATGTGCGAATGGACATGAAGGCAATGCAGGGGCCCATACACGCTCAGTAACCAGAGACAGCTGCACCAGCAGGTGGACAGGACAGGACATATAACTCCTAATGTTTAAGGAAAAAAACAACTAATACTTCAACACATCTGCACACAACCAGGCATAACTTTGAGACAAAATAACTTTCTTACACACCATGTACAATAACACAGAAAAAAATACTGAAAACAAACAGAGGGAGAGTTCGAACCTGTGCACACAATTTGAGAATGGCATTTTGGATGAAGTCAGCCGACTGTTTCCCAGATAAATAGCCACCTGTTAAGACATACACAAAACATGCCAATTAACAAAAGAATGGAATTATACTATCCAGTCCACTGAAAGCAAAACTGGCTCACTGAAATGTTTAGGGTGCCTAAAATATGTTGAAGGCCATTGATTTTGTTCATTTTGTTTTTTGAGCGTGTTAAAGCTTATTAAATATCTGTTCAGTTTCTGAATATTAGTAGGTATTCATTTTGATATTCTTGGGCACTACTGTGGGACAGATGGACAGCAGGACAGTACCTCAGTACAGAATGCAGGGATAGGCAGACAATACCTCGGTACAGAGTGGAGGGATAGGAGAGTACCTTGGTACAGAGTATAGGGATAGGAGAGTATCTTGGTACAGAGTATAGGGATAGGAGAGTACCTTGGTACAGAGTATAGGGATAGGAGAGTACCTTGGTACAGAGTATAGGGATAGGAGAGTACCTTGGTACAGAGTATAGGGATAGGAGAGTACCTTGGTACAGAGTGCCCATGTGGTTGATGAGGCTCCACAGGCCATAGAGCGCGGCCAGGCGCTGCAGCACGGGCCGGAGGCTGAGCGGAGTCTCCGCATCGCGGGTGAAGTCATGGAACCGCTGCAGGACCGTGTGCTCGATATAGGCCAGGGCTAACGAACGGCAGAAGTACACCTGCGTCAACAGGGATATCAAAGGAGGCATGAGGCTCAAAACTGGAAACTAGACATCACAGTGGACCCTGGATTGCTTTCGTTCTGGTCAGGGGGAGGGTTGTTCCACAAGCACATGGAATTACTAGACAGTAACCCAGCTGGCACCAGTTTCAAAAATTAAAAAACAAACTAATCTTTGTCTTCTACCTTAAAGCTTTAGCCGACATCATGCATTTAATATAGGGCTTCCCAACCATTTGATGTCTGCGGACCGGTTAAACTCATACAAAAATTTCATGGACTAGTAAAACTTCTCATCCAGTTTTGGGGGGTGGGGGTGCCGGCAGATCCATCGGTGAATTAATAAGCTTAGCCGTTTCCAGTTTGTTCAGATGGTTTGAAAATGTATGGTTTTTATTTTGGATATTAACCAAACCCTCCCCCCCACCTCCCAGAGCTCTGCGGCCCATTGGAACACTAGCTGTTGGGAACCTCTAGTTCAAGGCACACTTTGCTGGCAAAGCAGCTCCTCTGTACAGGGATGTGTCACAAAGACGAGGCTGAGGGGGGTTCGTGGCCTGTCAGGTGGGCGTGACCCTGCCGGCTTTCATCACACCTGGGAATCGGCTCAGCTAAGCACCATGGCTGCCTTTGAACCAGTGCCAACACCACCGCCTTCCCCGGCTTCCCAGAAGGGGCCCGGAATCCCACAGATAAAAGCAAAGGAACTGTTTCCTCCTCTCGTGGAGCAGCTGGACCAGAGGAGGATCAAATGCAGACCTGTCTCTCAGCCTTTGATATGTTCACACACAGGTGTTTGGTCCCCAGCTACTGCTCTTAATGTGCAGCACACTGCTTCAGCACAGCTTCAGCCACTCTAAGGAGGCTTCAGTTCAAGAAGGACTTAAACCACAATGTATATAAGCTTGGTTCCTGAAGACCCATCTGCTTGGAGCACTGTGCTTCAACTTTCTGTCCTTGTTAAACTGGCAAAAATAAGAGACAAACTATTATAACTATTAAACACACATGCAAAACGAATGTGTTTGTGATTAAACACATTGCTTTGCTGCTATACATACTCCAGACAGGCTGACAGGTTTCTGAAAAATTCCCCTATATAGGTGATTTTATGGATCACTAGTTATGTGGGTGATTTGGGAGGAGGGGCAGGTTATGCCGTAACAAAAAGCCGCTACGTGGATTCTGCTCCAGAGGTTGACATTTTTAATTCCATTCACCTGGCTGTTGTTCCTCGTCTCAAAGTCCCCGAGTCCCGATGACTTCTCCTGGGCCAGCTTGGTATGACTCTCCTTGAGCAGGAAGCACACCAGCCACCTGTAGGCTGCCAGCGGTACTGCGCAAAGAAGAGCTGGGTGAAGTACACTGCCCTGGCAGATTCAGGGGGCCCAGCACCTTATAGGGGCATATGTAAACTTGTAGGTAAAGCTGGATGGGGGGTGTCCAAGGTGACATTTTGTCAGGGGGCCCAGAGTTTCTAGCTACGCCCCTGTTAGCTGGTGTTAAGGAGGGTAAGACCCACAATGTAGGTGGGTAAGACCCACAGAGTAAACAATTTACAAAAATGTCTACAATAAGTCTACAATGCAAAGAGCAGCACTTATTTTCAGCATTCATACCGAAACACAGAATTCCACAGCGCGCAGCCCGTCAGACCTACAATGCATTACTTTCAGAGCCAGCGGGTGACCAGTGAGGTAGGGGGGTAGCCAGGGGCCACTGCAGAACCATGCAACTACCATAACAGAACACAGGCGGGCTGCCTGACCTCTGTTGCTAAGCGACAGGAGTGAGTCACCATCTGTGACAAAGGGAGCAGATGTTTAACATCCGTGGAGAAACCTGAACAAAGGTCTGTATGCATTTTTACCGACAGGGAAAACAGAAATTACAAAATGCTCCTGTCAGATTTTATGAAATCATCCTGGTCAATTCCCTGTATTGCAGTCTATCTTCACTTAGTAGATGAGTTACTACTTGGGGTAATGATATACTGATAATATTTTCTTTTTCACATACAAGCGGCCTCCAAGCAGTACGTTGGTTAACATCATTAATGTGGAAAAAAAAGAAAAAGGTTATGGAACGTTCCAGAATTGAAAGTATGGCCCGGAAAGCCAAAACTTCTCCTTGAACATTACACTAACACTACCTAACACCGTGACATTCTGGAAATATAAACCAAGCAGCAAAACAGCACCATGTTGACAATCAGCATATTCCAAACCACACAGAAACGGGCACCGTTTGGGAGGAAAAGGGGACTGATGTTCCACCAGCCGATGCCATCCACCAGAAAAGCATGCAGGCTAAACCCGTGTTAGGAGGAGGAGGCTACAGAGGAAGCTGACCTGCTTAACCTGAACCACAAAGGGACACAAAGTACCATGATCCTCAACTCAAAATCAAAAAGCCATATAAGCTCTGTTCCTACACACATATCCAGACATGCAAAATCAACACCAGACAGCAAGACGACAATGCAGATAAAAGACAAAAGTTTGGGGCAGCAGGGTTGAAGCCTAGCAAGGGCAGCGCCGCTTTCTCTGACAGGTGTGCTGGCAAAGTTCAGAGGCAGTTGTGTGCAGAGACGAGGAGCACCTGCCGAATCCATGCAGTCCTCCTCCGAGGCGGCAGTGAACCTGTCCTGTAAGATGCTGTTGAAGCCCTCCAGGAAGTCCACGGACTGTACAGGGGATTCTATCCTCTGTTTTTCTGCACAGTGGGGAGATGCAAAAAAAAAATAGAGAGAGCAATGACACTGACCAGCAGGAAGCAATGATAAAATTGTGCATGAACAAAAATGTGACCAAATCAGAATCACTTTGACGGTCTGTCTGTCCAGTCCTGAGTGGATGAAAGATGATCTGACACTGAGTCTGCCGTTAGACCTCTGTGATGACTGCCATGATGGAGATACTCACCCTGATGTTTGACGCTGACCCAGCTGAGCAGGTAGTTACTGGTCTGCTGCAGGAGGACATTGTTGTCTCCCTCGTAGGTGAGGTTTGGGTCACTGTCACTCCTGATGTCCCCGAGACGGCTTACTGAAAGCACAGCACGTCCGTGTCAGGCCAGCGGGCCTCAGGAGATCACCTCTCCTTCGCTGACAGTCCTAATTAAACAAAAGACCCTGACACCTGTCACCTTACATGATCTTCAGTACAGGTACACGTTCTACTCTTATTCATAACACATCGCATTTCGAAACTGTGTGTGAGAGAGAGAGAGAGAGAGAGAGATAGAGAAATAGGCAGCTTGACAACTGTTTTGATGACCTTTTACTATAGAAGGAATATGCCCATTCTCCTTTGTCTACTGATAGCGTTTGACATCTAATTGACTAATAAAAAGATGTTTTACTGACTCATCTATTTAACTAGCAATTATGTTTATGTTTGTACTAGTTAAAATTTGTACTCATTGGTATGGATTGCTTTGTACATCTAAATTGAACAACTTCACGTTGATAGCTAGATAGCTAACTAACATCGGTGTTAATCTTACTATACCATAACGTACTATAAAGTGAGATTAGTTTGTATCTTGTTTAACACATTAAACCATTTACTGACAGCTATGTAAAGACAGATTTGTATTTGTGGCGGTAAGCGTCTCTCATCGCGTCGTTTCAGGTGTATTTTGGAAAGCGGCTTCCGAAAAAATGCGCTTTTTCACGCTGCAGAAATGGATTTTTTGGAAATACATGTTTTTCACAAATGAGGATAAAACTCCACCTACTGGCCAGGTAGCCGTGGCCGCCGCAGGCCTCTCGACACTCCTGAATGCCTCGCTGGGCTGTCCAGGACGCCAGGGGCTTGCTGGAGCAGGAGATGGCGTGAATCTCACGGCCCAGCTCTGCCTGGAAAACAGGCGGGCAGAGAGACGCGTTCGGGGTGACCGGCAGCTTACCGATCTCCCGCCTTTTGCTTCATAATCAACATTTATTTGGGTTGTGTTGTGTGTTTCTGTCTGTGTCTCATGTATATAAATGTCCCTCCCACCTGTTATTTTAACATTGTTGCGGGCATTTTTTTCAGCCAATTTTATAAAAAAAAATCTGTGATTGCAATCAAATAACTAAAAATGCGAAAAGTCTTGTATTTTGTTTGGTTACTTATGATGGCTATGGTTAGGGCTGGTAGTTGTCATAGTTGGGATTAGGGTTTTGCCCATAGAAATGAATGGACGGTCTCCACAAAGGTGTGAATACAAATGTGTGTGTGTGTGTGTGTAGCCCACCCCACCATATACCTGTCTATCACTGTTATCTTTCATCATGAGACCAATATGGAACTCAACAAAGTTCTTGAAGAGGGACTTGGAGAAATGGTCCAGTGCGTACACAGCAGCCAGGTACGGAATGAGACGCCATTGCTGCAGGAGAAACAGAAGGGCACCCGATGAACTAAAGGAGAAGCAATTCCAAAGGCTGGCCAGCAGGTGGCATAATAATTATGGAACTGCAAGTTAAAAGGATGAGTCGGTTCACCCTTCAAGGAAGACGCGTAAATGGTATTGCTTTAGAACAATGATTCCCAATCTGGTCCTCGGGGACCCACAGTCGGTCCACATTTTTGCTCCCTCCGAGCTCCTTGCCATACAGTCCACATTTTTGTTCTGGGAGGGAGCAAAAACATGGACTGTCTGTAGATCACTGAGGACTGGATTCAGAACACTGTGTTAGGATAATGTCCTTTGCATGTAGGCAAAGCCTTAAACCTGCATAATATACGGGGATATGGAGCATAATATAAAGTCAAGTGACGCAACGGATAAGGGATCATTGCAGTAAATAAGCTGGAGTTAATGTCATTTAAGATAAAAGCAGGATGCCTAAGGCGAATGTCTGGGCCAAGCGCCTGGGCCCACCTGCAGCTGGTACTCCAGCACTGGTATCTCCTGGTCGTCTGTGGGGCCAAACTGGCGGCGGGTGGCAGAGAAGCGCAGTGCCACAGTCAGGGCCAGCTTCAGGTTGACCACCGCCATACGCGTTATGGACGCCCGGCCCCCCGACAGCGCCCCCAAAGATGCCCCAAACCGCTTACTGGGATCCTGGAATTAAAAAAAAAATAAAAATAGAATAAACCCAGCAAACACGCACAGAACTGTCAAATAAACAAATAGAGAGGTTTCCGGAAAGTTGGCACATCATGAGATGTAGCTGGCACTTCCCATACGAGTTTGTTTTCTTGGGAGCCCCCCCCTCTGCTGTGGCCCCCAGGCCCAAACTGACCCAGGACATTTATAAGCTGACAGAGGGGACGTCCAGGTCCGCCCACTGCATGTGGAAACACTGGAGGGCTTTTTCCCAGGGCGCTGAGGCGTGCAGGCTTGGACGAGGCCTGTTTTCACACCGTGTTTTTGTTTGACACCCCGTCGTTGGAGCGAGACCCCAGAACGCCATCGCTGACGGAGTGTTTTACCAAAAAAGATGGGAGTGCCTTTCCCGCAAAAGATACACTAGGTATATGGAACGGTAAAGTGTGTGTGAGTAAGAGGCTGGGAAGGAATACCCACGGGGCAGACGGCTCGCCGCTCACCTTAAACGGCGTGACGTATCGGCCGTCGGGGGTGACGTCCCCCGTCTTGTTCAGCAGATTCTCCCGAGGAATTCGAACATTGTGAAAAAGCACAAACCTGTGGGATTCGCGACGGAAGCAAGTCAATAACATTGCAGTCAGAAAAATACCTCAGCAGTGCTTGAAAATAGCTAGAAACAACTGACTGGAAAGAGGAAAAGTCTTAAGGCTGGCCAAACATTAACTGAAACGAAATGGAAAGGGAACTGAAAGGGATTAATCTGACATATCGTGCCAGGTGGTCAGACTCAGGACAGACAAAAAAAACGGAGGGAAAACTGATAAATTTACTACAGTAGCTGCAAAAGCTAGATCTCTGATCAACTACCTAAAACTGCATTTAAAAAGCTGCTAAATGAGGAATAATCGATTCCCAGAGATCCTGCTCCCACCGTGGAGGTGTGGCAGAGAATGTGGATCTCTCTCCATCCATCTTTCCTTACCACATTTTCATTACAGGGTCACAGGGAACCTGCAGATTAGCCTAGACAGCATGGGGCGCGAGGTAACTGCCACTGTGGGTGGGATGCCAGTTCATCACAGGGCAGACGCTCACACATGCAATCACACGCTACAGGCAAATTCAGAGACACCAATTAATCTAACCAACTGGCTTTGGCTCCCAGTCACCCTTACAGTACCTGCTCTCACCCTCAGACTCCACACTGAACTTCCTTAGCCTGCCCTTTCCAGCTGGACAGATTTACAAAGTGTTGCTTCTTAAAGGAGAATTCCACCAAAAAAATGATTATTCCATGTGTAGAATCTTGTTGCAATAGGACCCACTGCACACACGTAATTTTTCAAAGCTTCCCCCTGCAAATAAATGAAGTCTTATCTTCTACATTTTTGAGGTTGAGTTTCCTGGCATACGATCCACAGTCAGCACAGGGTGACTTGATACAATTCCCAGGAAGCATTTACCCACCATTCAGCTCAGCAGCAAGCATGTGGTGGATTAGAATCCAACAGGGCAGGGATGTAAAGGTTATGATCAAATATCAACATGCAGATTAACAGCAGGCATTCAGGACATTGATGCTGTGCTGGAATGTTCCAGTCCACACATTCAAATACAAACTGGGCATTTCTCCACAATGCATAGAAGAGTTTCTACTGCACGCATACAATTAGAAGTAAATTAACTTAATATAATATTTATGGCGTCCTGCGATGGGTTGACGTCCCAAATTAGGTTATGGCCTTGCGCCCATAGCTTCCAGGATAGACTCTGGACCCTTGCGACCCAGCACAGAACAAGTGGGTATAGAAAGCAGATGGATAGGTAATATTTGGGAGAAACTGCCCTTTAAGACTAAGGCAGAAAATTCACTTTATAACTCTGAATACCACCAGCCTTTAACTACCTGATATAGAAAGAATATACAATGCGAAAATCAGGAAAAACTGTTCCATTTTCTCCCCAAATTGAAGCAGTCAGCTCCCCTGAAGATGCACTGCCACCTAGTGGGAGGGATGAGCTACTTCTTATAAATGTCAGACGTTTCATGGACTTCACCGTTTCAACTTCTTACCCGTTATCCAGTCCGTTCTGCCCAAGCTTTTTGCCTATGTCTCCAACCATCACGCCAGGCATGGCCAGGAGCGTCTTGGGATCTCTCACCTGTGCCAGGGCAGAGATTTACACATTCGATGCTTCGTGACGCTAGCAAAATTCATTCCTTTGCAGCCGAGTCGTGTGGATTGCCTTCAACCACACAAGTACATCCAGGAAAGCACATCAGCAGAAGGACCTCTGAGAGAGTCCAGTCACAGTGTAGTTTACTTTTTTTGTACATTGTTTACATCTTTTATATACTATTTTACTATTTTATATACTATTTGTATTGCATCGGCTTTGGAAGTCACCAACGTAATCAAGTTGCATGGAACGGAATGAAAACAAAACCTTTGAATCGTGGATCTTGTATTACATACAGTCAAAGCAGAGTTCAAAAATCATTTCAATACAGATGTCTGGGTATCTGTGCTGACGTGTCAAAAATCCAGACTTCCTAGGACTCAACAAGACACAAAATTACAATCACGGAAAAGGGTGGCCCCGAACGTTACAGCTGCTGTCCTGTGGGCCGCCAGAGCTCGCAGCTGGGATACCTGTATGACAAAGGAATGCAGGCCGTGACAGCGGCCGTCGGGCGTGAACAGCTGAGCGAACACCACAGCGTGGGTGGCTGTCTTCCCCAGGTTCCCCACCCAGAACTTAGCCGCCTCAAAGTCTGGGGAGTTGATCACAAACTCCTGCAATAAAGAAGCAAATATTTACCTGCATTGTTTCCTCATTTTGAGGAAAAATCTGCTCCCATATAGAGGAACAGCTCTTAATACATACAGAAAAACATAAAGCCATATTGTGAGCAACTGAATCTGGGGGGGAAAAACACTCCTCCATGCGATGACAAATTTTCCCTCAGGATCAACCATATACAAAAGGCACACTGTCAAGAGGCTTGTTAATAACAAGAACATTGTGCTTGACATTGAATAGTTTAGGGGAACTTGTACTATTGTGACATAACTCAATACAACTGATGCCATTTTTTGTTCATTGTTTTTGTTTCCCCTAGAGGAAAATTCAGATCATCCCTGCAACAGGACCATCTGTGGTGTCATACAGGGGTTGAAGCCTCCTTCTCACTTCAACCAGAACCAGGCCATTCTCACCCAGCCCACTGGGTCAGTAAAGGACCCGAAACAAAAGAACCAGAGTGCTCAGGAGAATGGACCTACCATAAGAAGCCATCTGGTCTCTTGGTGGGTCAATGAGGACATGGTTAATTACTACAGTAGTAATGGTAACACTTTATAATAAGGATACAAATCATATACTTAAATTATGCTTAATTATTGACTTGTAATTATTTAATGCTCACCATGAACTAATGATGATGTCACTGTGTCTTTATGTGATTATTTCATGCTTACTAGGTCATCAGTTAAGGAATGTTAATTCACAGTTACTTCATACATGAACTGATATGCCAGCTAATTAATAATGACCTAGCAAACGTGAAGTAATTACAAAGTTCTCTCCAGTTCTCTCTCACTATGGAAGGACTTCACACATATGTCTAAAGCATATGTTCTAAGTATAATATTAATAAATTATTCATAAATTATTCACATTTTCCCAAATAGTTGCTCAGTACAATTCCATCCATCCATCCATCCTTCCATCCCAGGTATCACAAGGCACAAAGCTAGGGAACACCCTAGACAGAATTCCAGTCAGTCCCCGGACACACACAGGCACACATATGCACACACAATCACACAATATGGGCAAATTACAATCACCAATTATCCTAACTGCACATCTTTCAACTGCAGTGGGAAACACAGGAATAGCAGGCAAATCTCTCATAGACAGTGGCTGCGGGATTCAAACCCCTAACCTACAGGTGGGAGGACAGAACAGTGCTACTCAATAAGCCACTGTGCCATCCTTGACACAATTTCTCAGTTAAAAAAATATTGTGCATACTGATTTTATTGAGTTTTTCTGGATCAGAGATTAAATCTAACGCTATCTCTGCCTCCAGGGCTATTGTCTCAATAGCAATTTCCTACACTAGTCACCTTGTATTTACACCATGCACTAGCTTCTGATACCAGCTCCAAGATAACACAGGCGTCTGTGTCTCCACACCAACCTGAGTTTCAGGCTCATACGTGGCTGTGGTCCTCATTGCTCTTGTATTGCTGCCATGACTCAGCTCAGTCAAGGCAAAACATCCAAAGGTCTAGAATAGATAGATATCTTTTAGCACAGTGTCAGGGCATGCATACTACATAAGAGCATAACATCTTATCTGTAAGAGAGGAAAAACAAAATACTTAAAACGTAAGCATTCAGCAGAAAATCAGAATCAAACCAGTATCAAAACTCATCCGCTAATACATTTTTATGTGATTTCCATCTTCGACAATAGAAATAAAAGATTAAAAAGATTTAAAGTTATTTTAGTTATGTCAGGCTGTATGGAAATGTGAAGATCTTTAAGTGTATTCTGAGGCCCATATAGTACTTGAATTTTCTGTGTGTCGTTACTATCTGAGCAGTTGTGCAAGCGGAGCTCTCAGGACGTGCAACATTTGTCTGAGTACACAGATGGTCATGCTCGATGCATACCTATGCATTGATATTTCACCAGATCAGCTAGTTATTCCTTGTACTTGTGCAGTCGACGCGTACCCACCCACAAAAGTTCGCTAGACCCAAGAGCCAAAATCTGGACTACACATGCACAGTCTAAGTAGTACTACAAACAGATACATTAACGAGGGGGAGAGATACACAACAGCATGCAAAGGAACGGCCACACAAACTTCAGGATCACAGAGAAAAACTCACAACTAGGTTGTCAGGCAAAATAAAAAATACTTACCATCATATTCTCAATATCCTGGACAAATTTTTCATGTCTACTGGAGCCTGAATTGAGTACTGTACCACCAAACATCTAAAAGGAAAATATGATAAAAACCCATTGTACTGTGCACACAATAACCCTTACATATAACCAGATAACTGAAAAAACACAATTTCATAAAAATTCAAAATGTTATTTTGTGTTGCACATTTGAGATACATAGAACAGAAAACACATGGAAAAAACGACTGTGGCCTCAAAGGTTAATCTGATAATAAAAAAAATGAGTATGGCCAAGGCTGTGCAAATGTCAACCTAAACGTCAGCTTGTACACCCAAAAAAAATCACTGTTTTTTTCCCCCTTTCTTCACTGTTTCGCCGAAGTTCGAGCCAGACAATTTAATAGGGACAACGCGATCGACCCCGCTTATTTCTTCAGACTGAAAGTTTGCAACCCTAAGTACAATATGACACTGGCCATAGACTTGACCTTGAAGATATTAAAGTAACAGTAATTACACGTTTGTGTTACTTTATTGCGCTAGAGTTCTCGTACATCTCGCTTTCCCATGGTACATCCAAAGATAAATTTCTTACTACTCCACTGCAGTCTATATGACCAAGGAAAACGGAGATCTCACCCATTTATTGAGGGAATACTTGGCCGCTAAAGACCAGTCGTACATGCCCAGACAGTCGTTGAGCGCGGTGGTCTTCCATGGATTCTGCATGGCCTCTTCGCGGGTGACAAGGTCGTATCTGAAAAGCTGCTTGCAGCGCCGGAAAGTCATCTCCCGCATTTTCTCCAAGGATAGGTCCTCACCCGGTTGTCGGGCGAAGATGGGGTCGCTCTCCAGGACGGAGAACACATGCTTCTGTCGGCAGAGAGTAACACCACAATGCATCCATTCTGGATAACTTAAGATCACTAATTCAACATCAAACCATAGACAATCCGAAGTCAGTTACGTTGCAAAATGCCAGATCTTACTTTGAATGCTATGATTTCTTCTCCCTCCAAAAAGGTGGCCATTTCCTTCCAATTGAAGGATGCCTTTTTCCTATACACATCCAGGGGTCCACTAGGAAGATCGGGAAGGTGTTGGTTCATTTTCTCAGGCTGGACAAAAGTTGAGTCGGCGCTCTTGAATAAGCCTGTTTCTTGCCCTTCGCCTTTTACTGGAAAGCGACAACAGCAGACAGTTAAACGTACAGGCAAAGGGAAGTGACTGAAATTGGAAACTCCCAGCTGCTTTTCGACATTCACACAATTCGGGATATGGTTGTACTTTATTTAAAGATGACAGTTCTCACCCACGCTAAATAATGCGAAGTACAGTCGTACTGTTGAAGTACACCTGCCACCAGAGACTAGTTAATTATTCTAGGCAATTTACACAGCCGTTTTAAAGGGCTGTATTACACAATACACTGAACAAGGTCCATACGCAAGGTGACATCGGTAACACTGATACAGCTACGAGCTATAAAGTAGCCAGCAAGTATTACTATATTTAAATTTCCACGTAAAAGCTATTACTGTAGCAAGGTATAGGTATACAGGAGAAATTGTGACGAGAATGACATCTACAGACTTGCAACCAGGCACAATTTCTGTTATTAATTCTTAAATACCGTTATTGAATTGTTATTCTGTACATGTCGATTTGAACCTGACGATGATTAAATGCAGAAAACAAAAACACAACGAACACCTACTTTTGACATACTTAAAGCCTTGAACGTACCAAGGTTTGGCAATAAAGGTCGTCACGAATATGCGACGAAAGAGGGAGTCGCTTTCGAGGCGTAAGGGGTGTGGTCTTGTCACATTATGCTGCTTCTGATTGGCTTCTGTCGTTTCAGTCCCGGTTGCTTTGGATTTGTTGCCTTTTGTCATCATTGTGCGTCTCTATGTTTCCACTGGGATCCATGCTTGATCAATTTGTTAATAATGCCGAAACTTCGTGAGTTGCCTGTTACCGACACCGATTGTGTCTTGCCAGTTAGGTTTTGGTCTGCTGTTGACGTGTGGATTAAGAAACCGCATGTTTTGAATAAACGACTGTGTGGCGTGAAAGAGGAGGATTATAAAGAAGTGAATGGCACAGAACTTGAACACATTTTGTCAGTTTTATGGAGTGTTTCTTTCGACCAGTTAAAAGACATAATCTTTTATTTGAACAATAGCGACGAACGTCAGAGTCAGCCCCTAGATACTGAAAATGGACAGTGGTGTTACGAAGTTAGAACAATCATTCCTAAAGTCAACTCATATGGGACCCAAATGCATAAAGAAATTATACTAAAAGGTGAGTCGTCTCCATCTTATTTTGGAATAATTTTAACTTAGCTGATAAGTATGTGGCCCAGACAGCAAGTATTTGTTATTAAGTGCAGCAAGTATTACTGTAGCATCATTTCATTAAAACATCACATAGTCACATGAAGATGAAGTGCATGCCGCTCCGTTTAAATGCCTTGGATACCTAATAATCCCCTCTTACGCTTCTGTTCGCTTACGTTTTTAGACTTACCAAGAAAACGTGTGACGTTTTTGCCCTTCGAAGAAAGTGCAGATGGAGACTGTCTCTTTCGGAAAACTAATGTATATCAGATTCAGCTCAACAACCTAAATAACGACGAATGGTGAGCCTTCCAGTCCTAAATTTGAGGGCAAAAAACAATTGCACGTTTAACGTAGTCGAACCCACACTGTGCTCTCTTTATTAGGTACATCTGCATAGTACCAAGTAGAACCCCGTTTTCATTCCATAACCACGTCAAGGACGATTTTCTACACGGTTCCTTTGAGCTTTAATTAGCCTGGCCACTCTCTTTCGACCTCCCACATGGTGTTTTCAGCAAAATCACGTCATTCTCTGTAAGCTCTCTACTAGACACTGCTACACACTGTAGTGTGTGTAAAATTCAGTATTTGAAAAGTAATTAACGATTTATTTATTTATTAGATAATAAACATACCTCAAATTACTTGCATGTACCACATCTTATATTCTGAAATATACGATTAAATTTAAATTCCATCTGTGGATTTACAGATGTGGAATTTGGGTTAATCCAGATTTGGATATCTGTAGGTCATGATGCTGTAGATAAGCATCGTGGAATATTTTATATATACTCACGTTTCTCCAGTGTTGGCTGATAGTTATACTAATGGAGAGACTTAGAGGCCGTGTTCACACCTGGTATTAACACGCTTCCTGGTTGATCCGATCACAAGTGGACAGCGCTAGTCCGGGACTCGGGGATGCACGGTACTGGACCGGGGTAAATTAGCCACAGCCATAAACCGGTATGCAAGTACGTACTCACCTTTAAAAACGATACGAGCGTCAATCGACCTTTATATCGCAAATGAAGTACGAATTAGCATATAAAGGTTCAAATGTGTGAGGCACATACAATACGTACGCATTTGTGCTGTTGCAAAAATCATGTCTATTGTAATTTGACCGCTTTTAAAGGTGACTATGTACTACCGTACCAGTTATGTGGGTCTCTGCGTATAGAACACTTTACAATTACAAGACCTCTTCACGTAAATTTAGCCAGTATTAGTATTGGCACTATTTTTTGTGGGCAGTGGTGGCTTGATGGTTAGGGAAGTGCACTTGTAATTGAAAGATTGCAGGTTTGAATCCCTGATCACTAAGGCACCATTGAGGTACCCTGAGCAAGGTACCGCCCCCAAGCACTGCTCCCTGGGCGCTGAATTAGCTGCCCCCTGCTATGTCACGATGTCACATATCGGTTATATTCAGAGGACACATTTCGTTGTTGTGTGCTGTGGTGTGTCAACAATGACCACTGATCACCTAATTCTATCCTGTCAGTTACATATTTCTCTAACTGTGGGATCATCTGCCACCATTTTATACTCCAGGTCCATCTCTGTATCCACCCTGGGGGGGAATGACTGGTTCTCCGATGGCGTGGTCTACCCCCGTTTGTCTTGGCTGGGTGATGATCTGCTGCCCAGACTGGTGCGCTGGGCCATGGACAGTCAGACGAGCGAGTTCAAGAGCACCTTGTCCCTTCTCCCCATTGAGAAATATGGACCACTGTACCAAGAGCTGAAGGCGAAGTACAGAGAGATAGTCAAGGTGAAGAGAATGTTCAGCACCGTGCAGAAGTCATAGGCAGTCAGAGAAAATGTTTAAAGCTATTGATCTGGGTTATACGTATATGGTACCAGTCAAATGTATTGGACACACCTACCCATAGAAAGGTTTATGTTTACTAAAAGGTTTACTATTCTTTACATTTTAGAATTATTATAAAGAATATAAAAACTATAAAATAACACATATGGATTATCCACTGTCCAAAAATGTATTTAAAAAATAATTTGATGGGGGCAGTTCTGTGGGTTGGGAATCAGAAGGTTGTTGGTTCAAATCTCTGGGTCGGCAGAGTGATCTCACTAATGGGCCCTTGAACAAGACCCTTAACTCCAATGGCCCCAGGGACTGGCTGACCCTACTTTCTCCTCTATGCTAGTTCCATGAGGTGTCCTGAAGGAGGTCCCACATAAGCTGAGCACTCATTGGCTGCTTTCCTTCACTCTCTGATCAAACTCCTCCAAAACCATTTCTACTGTGTTTGGGTCAGGTAGCCAGGTCATGTGATACAACACTATCGGTCTCCTTTTTAGGCAGCTCGGTGTGTCCAAACCTTTGACTAGTACTGTATATCTGCTCAGAAATAAAACACAATTTAATATTAGAACACATGCAAATTAAGAATTTCTTCTATTCTTCAAAACATCACCAAAATCTTGTTAGACGGCTAGAAGCACACAGGTTCCCAAACCTCTCCTCATGGTCACCCTGGCCATTCCATATATTTATTAAATTTGACCACCAGCTCAATTAATTAATTTAATTAAGTTGAATTACTCAGTGAGGCATTAGCCAAACAAAGTGGGGTTAGGGTTCGAATCACAAAATACATGGGTGTATCTGATGGCTGCTGCGGATACGGGGATGACTTCAGGAGAGGTTTTGAAATGACTAAGATGACACGTTTTGATGGACATCATATCTTATTTTCACACTTACATAAATATCATTTAAATATCATTATCTTTGGCTGGCAAATAAGTGGAGGGCATTCAGACTGTACTTGGATTTCAATACTTCATCCAGATCAAAGAAAAGCCCACACATTGTACGTACTTTTAGATTCCGTGACCTGAGAATGCCACTTTCAGGCGAGCTCTTTTTAAAACATTTATTTTATATTTTAATTTTTCTCATCTCATTTTCCCACTGCTTCTCCTTGTGAGGGTCGCAGTTGTGATTGTTTTTGCGCATGATCCATCTTGATTCTTATGGCTTTATATTCCATTAAGACATTCTGTAGCAGACACTGTGACAGAGTGTCCCTTTATGATGTTTGTGACATGGATTTATGATATTTCATTTCTTATCAAGGTTTGGCCTGAAGTGACAGATCCTGAGAAGTTTGTTTATGAAGATGTTGCCATTGCGACATATCTGCTGGTACGTTTGAAGGACTGAGATCTACTATTTTTATGTGGCTAAGAGAGCAGCTGAATTCATCACATGTGGGGGGTGGACAAAATACCCGAAGCACCTCGGAGCTAGGATAAATGAGTTGGGTTTAAATCAGTGTTAGCAAATGAGAGTACATCTGGAACTTAGGGTGAATTTAGGGTAGTATACTGGCTCAACAGATATTTCATAGTTCAGCTGGTTGTTGACAAATAACATTTTTTTAATATGACCACACAGAGCAATCACTGAACCTAATGACTTCCACGAGACAGCTAACCATACCAACAGACATTGTGGGCTGTGGCATCTGTTGGCTTTCTCTGAACATATGTAGGAAAAGCCCTGAAAGATGACTCATCAGACCATATTGCCTTTTTCCATTAGGAGTCTAGGTTTTGTACTCTTTAGACCAACTTATGCATCTTTCTGCAGTAGCTTTGGATATATGCAGTTTCCACATGGCAGCGCCTGCATAAATTCCAGATTTATGTTCCATAGTAAAAGATAACCCCAGTTGTTGACAAATAAGGTTCTTTTAATGATTTGTGTAGGGAAAAACATTACAGTTGGTTTATCTGCTTCCAGTTTCATTATTTAAATCTCTGTGTTTTAACATTACTTCTGCTTTGCATTTCAGTGCATAAACTTGGTGCTGTGTGCAACTTATCAAACGGTAGCCCTGTGTTCCCCGGGGTGAAGCAAAGTAAATGAATTAGCAGGAAGTCCTCCCTTGCTAAGTGTTTTTGGCGAAAGTGTGAGGTCATTTTGAATGGGTGACCCTTTGGATAGTGACACTGGGGGTGTCCCCACAGCTGAAGAGTAACTGAGGCGGTGTGGCAGCCCATGCTTCTAAAAATGAAAGCGGACAGATGTGATGAGTGTCTTTCCTAAGGCTTCTGTTTCCCGCCATGACCCAGGTCTTGTGGGAAGAGGAGCGGGCTGAGAGGGGACTGACGTCTAAGCAGTCTTTTGTGGATCTTGGGTGTGGCAATGGACTCCTGGTTCACATACTGTGCAATGAAGGGGTATGTTTTAATCTTTTACATTGAGCATCAGCTGAGAACCTAACCAGTATTTCATTGTACATCACACTGACTTAGTCAACAAACATGAGGATGAAAACTGAGCTTTGACGTTATTGCACTTACTCTTCATTCACTGCTTAGCTGAATTTGCAGTGGGCCGTCCGACACCTCAGAGGAAATGCTCTTTTGCGACCTGTGTTTGGTGAAGGTCATTCACTCGTCGGCGATCGTAGCACAGTCCAGTCGTCAGTTAAGCAGGGTGAAGCGGGGAGTGGTGGCACTGCTTGTGACCCTCCTCTTCGCCAATCGAAGAGCCTTCCATGCTTAAATGATGTCGGTGTCTGTGTGTCGTGCTCCAGCATCCCGGGAAGGGCCTCGATGTCCGGAGACGGAAGATCTGGGACATGTACGGTCCTCAGACACAACTGGAGGTAAGGCTTTAGTTAGACCGCAGCTAAAGACCAACTTGGGCTTGAAAATTTGAAAGGCCGCTAAACTTTTTTTTAATATATAGATTCATGCACTGATAGAATTTATGTCTTTATAAGTTCACTCAAGGTGACTTATTTGGTGCAACTAACTGTCATAACAGCTCACATCTGTCATTGTCAATGGGTCTCCCAGGATTCCCAGCCATTAGTTATTTACAGCGTAGTGCTGTGGATGGAACTGCCAGAGGAGGGGGTGACTTCCTCATCTCCAGCAGATGTTCAGAGAGCTGCAACTTGTGGCTTCCATCGTGCCCCCAACCCCGTGTTAAATGAGGCTGAATATCACACGTGACGGCTTACATTTCAAATCGGTTCCAATTCTGTAAACAGTTCGCTATATAGAGCATCTGACATTTTGTAACGCTGTTTGATTTTTTTCGCTGGCTAATCTAACTCATTATATAGTGCACTTTAAATTACCCACAATGCACTGTGGGTGTATCGCTGATATGTACTATAATGCTCCCTGTATACCATAATATAATGGAAGAGTGATGTCTTGTCAGCTGACCACTCATGATATAAACGATATTGTGTAAGAGGGCAGCTAATGATCTCTGCAAAGCCTGACGCTGAGAGGTCAGTTTTGCATAAGAATAAAAGCAATAAAGTGAAGTAACAAATAATAATAACAAATAACAATTTTGAATAAATTGCAGGTTTACACATTCTTTTTCACTATCCCCATTGCATTTCCTTGTTGTTGCTATTCGCATATGTCAGCTGTCTATGTTTGCTACGATGCATATAGCGTCTTGGAATTTAGTGTCTTATTTTTCACTGACTAATTCCCTTTATCGTGAACTACATAGTGTTTCCTAATTCCCTTTGTAGTGAACTTCATAGTGTTCCTATATAAGGAATAGTGAGCGAGTGAACCACATCAAATATAGCCACGGCCTCTTAGTTCTTCTGGCTGGCAAGTCTTCCTGTGTAGCATGAACAGGCACATGGACTCTGTCCTGCCAGAAAGTCATGGGAAAGCCCATGGATGTCTGGGTAAAAAAAAAAAAATAGCAGTGGGCTACACGAAACATCTTTAGGATGAAGTGTACTGCTGCACTGAGGTAGTGGGCCAACCCTAAACTGGGATAAAGACTTTTTTTTTTTTCAGGGCTGCATATATTTTAGGATGGTTTGCTATGCATATAGGTGAAATGCAAGGTTCATATGAAAGGTCATAGAGTCATGGAGGCCCAGCCCGGCTGCACTCATGCCTAGCCATGTTGGTAATGCGCTGTCTGCCTCACTCGTACGTCGCTTTGGACAAAAGTATCTCCTAAATAAATGTAAATGTAAACTCTTCAGAGTGGATCACATGATCACCTTTTGTCTTCTTTCATACTTCTCATATGTTCCATTTGGTAATGGCATGCGGGTAATTGATTTATACTGGATTGGAAAAATTTTAAATCCTGGATCTCTGGGGGGAAAATAATCATTGTTACAATGGGGCTCGGTGATGGCCAGCCCATTGTGTAGTAAATAATGCAGCATGTGATGGCGTCTGCGGTCTGGAGCTAAAAGCCACCTGTGGCCCCTATGTTCTCTGCTTCTATTAAAGGAAAGTGCAATCATCCCGAGTGACGGCTTCCTGTTTCCTGAAGCAGACTGGCTGATTGGCAACCACTCGGACGAGCTGACTCCATGGATACCTGTCATATCTTCCAGGCGCGTAATCAGGGAATGCATTTCAGCTTCCTCTCCACAGCTGCCGGTCGATCTCTTGACTTTTTTTTTCCCCCCCTCTTCCCTTTCACCCAGAGTAATAAATTTTAGTTTTTAAGAATATCCCAGCTCTCTGACACTAGGTGGTGCTGCTGAGTTCACATGAGTAACTGAGACGTGGCAGGGTCTGCGTTTCTGCAATCATCGAATGCTCTCTGGTCTTATTTCATATTAACATACCCCACATCTCCGACTTAAATCATTATAATAGTGTTGGTTATGTCCAGGATTCTGAATATAATGTTGTAAAATGGTTCTATCTCAGTAAAATGGTTCTATCTCACAGGTCTTCCTACTCCTGTCGGTTCTTTGTCCTTCCGTGCTGCTTCTTCGACTTCAGTGGGAAGTACCAGCGACGTCGGTGCCGGGTCTCCCAGTATAGGGAGTATATTGACTTTGTCTCCGAGGTCGGCTCCGTGTGTGGGTTCCAGGTAGAGGAGGACTGCCTGAGAATCCCCTCCACCAAGCGGGTAAGAGGGCACTCTGTCAGCAACCAGTAAGCACATTCTTTGTCAAGGGTTTTGCAGTATAAAGAAATGTGCTTAGGGGGCATCTGGTAAAAGTCTCCGCCCTGTTGGCCAATGTAGCGAACTGCATCAAGGGCAGAAAGTGGACCTTTAACAGTCACTTCTGCCTTGTCTAAATCCACAAAAGCGCAACTTGGAATATTCCTACCAAAAAACATTTTTTGTTACACAGTTTACTTGGTTTTAAAAATAAACTCTAATCCACTTCCTCCAGCTCAGGATCATCCTCAATTACTGTATGAAAAACTACCGAGTTCAGTTGAATTCTAAAAACCCGAATGCATCCTCTTCTGCTTTTGTACTTTTGTATTATGTTCTATTGCTTTTTTTCTACATCAGCACATATGCTAAGTAGTAGCGTAAATTTATGCTTATGTTTGTGCTCTCTGCTCCTGCATTTAAAAGGCCATGTTGGAGAGCACAGGATGTTCTGGAGAGGCCGCCTGCAGGCTATGTCCTGCCTGTGACACTCCTTCTTTGGGCCAATGAGATTAATATGCGGTGGAAGAAAAAACATGTGATACACATTTTAGGTGGAATACGGTCATTTTCAGCCTAGATAATTATAAGTGTTTTGTGGCTCCCCGTCAGGTGTGCCTCATCGGGAGAACCAGGAGCTACGAGCAGCACAAGGAGAACCAGATTGAGGCTCACAGGTCATGTTTCATCAGTAGCAGGGCAGGGGTCTCTGCTAATGATGCTCCGGCAGTGGACCAGCCCGGACCGGGGGAGTACGGAGACGGAGCGGGCTGGGGGCGGGGCTTCCAGCCCAGGCAGCGGACAGAAGCCATCAGGAACTGCGGTAGCCTCCCCCGGGACCTGGTTGAGCGCGTGGTCTCGCAGGTGGCATTAGCCCTGCTGTCGTTGACCTCCGTAGAGGGCAGCGGGGGAGACACGTGGAATCGAGGAGGTGAGAGAGGCGCTGGCCATCCTACAGCTCACTGTATGAAGACAGTAGCATGATTTATATCCTTCATTTGGTGGAAAGTGATCCGTTTCACAGTGCTTGGCCTAAAGAGCTTAATGAACATTTAGCGACTTTGCAAATTGATCTGAAACAAAGTGAGAACTGAAGTTTGGACAGACGCCACAGCAGCTAATGTCAGTTTTTAGGGTCTCGGAAAAGACCAGGAAGTGGCAGAAGAGTAGATGTGGAGCCTGCTAGGATTTAACCCACTGGGAATTTTAAAGCCCCCACAGACCCAGAGAATGGTATAAAGCACAGTCGCACACTAACTCCTCCCTCTCCATGCTCAGAATCCTTAAGAAAACGCCCTTATCGGCCAGCTGCCTGATATACTATATGAACGCATTGTGACCATACAACAGCCCTGCCCTGAGATCTGTAGTCCCCATTTAAGCTCTATTTCTGGGCCTATTCATTAAATATTCATTCTGTGATTACTCCCTTATTAATCATTCAGCATTTTTATTGTATTTGAATCAACGAGACTTGAACCTTTAACCTCGTGGATGCGAGCCAGTCTCCTTAACTGCTTCGCTTGCACGCCCATCGACCATAGGTGGAGATGCTCTGCGTTTCTTCCGACCCGTGCCAGGCCGTTTCGTGGCATCGCGCTGTTTTAAAGCGGGGCAGACGCTCACCGGTATAAACGTGAGCCGTCTGCTGGAATGCAGAGATGTAACCGGCGCTCCATGACATTCTGGATATAGATGGCTGCATGAATTATGTACTCGGTTCTGAATTATGCATAGGAACCCATGTCTTTGCGTCTCGGAAGCGCTCTTTTAGAGGCCACGAGAACAGTGACAGCATGGCCACCGCCTTGGACGTCCATGGAAGCTGCCTTTCGTGGTGGCTGCGGAAGGTGAGGAAGGTGACTCTCAGTGCCGGGGGGGAGATCGTGAGCAGGGAATGCCGGATGCTTTAATTATCTCACTTTTGCAGCGTTGAATCAGCTTCGGAGTGTTTCCCGACCTCAGAATGACTCGGGTGAAACGGCTCATCTGGGATATCCAGAAATCCCTATTCCCAGGTTGGCCGTCTGCCTCCAAGCCCCCCCCCATCACATTTTCTGTTATCCCACGGAAAATCACGTGGGAGCGTGTCGGAACTTCGCGAATGCCACTTAGGGTTTCGGTTTTCTTGTCTCTCCTCGACGCCTCTGGTTTGGCGTGACTGCTTCTTCTCTTAAGTGTTGTCAGGCGTGCATTAGCACTGAGCCTGGGAGAGAGGCTGTGAAGGAGCCAGAGGAGATAATCCGTCTTTCAGCTGCTTGTAGAAGCGGCCCTCCGATGTCAGGGGACGTCCTCTCTCAATCCTTCTGTACAGGACTTGCCATCTTTGCTTTTTTGTTATTGCCCTGTTTGCCAAGCGGGCATCTGCTGTTACGTTTAACAGGCCTTCTGCCAGGATCTGGCAGGCTAAATCAGGATTAAACCTGATCTAATTTTTCTGCAACGTGATCTTCCCCCCTGCATCTGTCGGCCAATCGGCCGCCCGTCGTCCTTTAAGGTCAGGCGAGTCCAGTTTGCTGTAGCCGGTGTCGTCGGACTTGCGGTGAGGTAATGGATTGGCGTGTTTATGGACGCAGGCTGCGGGACACGTTGACCGGCGTGTGTGCGCTGGCCCGTGTGACCGGGCGCACGTGTGTGCACGTGCTTGCGTCTACGTGCGCAGAAGCTTCACGTGCATCAGGACGCCTGTTAAAACATCGCTCCTGCCATGATAAACTATGCTGCCCTATGAAGACAAAACAGTTGCTGCATATTTTTTATCAAAATTGATTTCTGACCAAAATTCGATCTCTTTGTTTTATCTCTTGACAAAATATCTTCGTTCGGCTATGCTTGGTTTTGAAGCAAACACAAAATCATTTACCTGCCTACTACGGATGGCAAGTCGAAAACATTTGAAGACCCTTTTTCTCAGTTTCAGCATAGTTTCTGTGTTTTGCCTTTGTAGGCAGTATGCTAAATATTGTTAAAACAGATGTGTCTAGCTTTGTAAAACCGCACACAAGCTTCATAAGGATGCTAATTTACAGGCACGTTGTGAGAATGCTCAGTATGTTCAATCTAGATTTAAATCTGGGCAAACTCTGAATCTGAGTGACACCCAAAAAAGCATGCCTCTTTGCAGCTGGCCGTGACAGATGTGAGGGTATGCCCAAGGAGATGCCCAAGGAGGGATGCCGCATTAGCCTCACATTTAATAAGCCTTGATGACGAGAGCGGGAGGTGGGGGGTATGTCTGATTGTGGCAGAGTTAGCCCTCTGTCAGAGGAGATGACTCACACAACGCATCTGGCCATGCGGATACCAGGTCTTGTCACCATAGCGACGTGGCCAGGGCCCGAATGTTCCCACCAGCTCCAGGTCAGTGTGATCAGATGGAAGAGGAATGGCCTGTCGGATTGGGGCCAGAATTCGGGGGGGAGGGTGGGGCGGACGGGGCATCATCGATGCTATTGGCTAGTCACAGGTCACATGCCAGGACAGATTGAGAAGCATGGCATCAGCGACGATCCGCCGCCTTCTTACAGTCTGGAATTTTTAATTTTATTACTTTATTTTCAACTTGCTTTTTTTAGAACAGTAGTAGTCCTCAGTAACGAAGAGGCTGAGTCTGTTTTTTTTCCCCACTAATGCTAATTTCAGTAGCTCCTGTACTTTAGTCAGATTTCCCCCTAGTCCTGTCATGGGAAGCAGCAAACAGTTGGGGAGCATGAGTCCCAGATCCGAGCCACGGCTAATGGTCGCCCGCTTCCCTGAATGCAGATATCACGTTTGTCAGATGGGCGCGTCCTTCAATTGAATACTCGTATCGATCGCAGAGATCGAACTTAAGTGCTCAGCCGACGCTGATCCGGTGAGAAGACGCGCCTTGTCAAAAATAGACATTTGAAGCGGTAATTAATTTCCCACTGCTGTAGCTTGAGTGCAGGGCAGCTCTGCATCCCGCCGGCGGGGGTGTGTGTGTGTGTGGGGGGGGCGTCTTCCTCACGATCGGGCGCCCGCTAATGCAGGCTCCTCAGGGACAGCAGGCTTTGGCGGAGGAGACCTTCAGAGGGCTTGAATTGGATTTCCAGATAAACGAGCTTGCCCGTCCAATGTGGTAATTAACTGTGAAAGGAATTTAATTTTATCCTCAAACTGTGAAGAAGGAAAAAACACTCGCTGGAGAACTCCATTTTAGCGATTCAAACAACAAAGCCGGTGAAACATTAAATATGAGATCATGCAGAGAGATAATGTCGCCGTGTTAGATCTTACACAGTGAGGATATAACCGTGTGACATCTTACCGAGAGAGGATGTAGCTGTGTGTGATCTTACACGGTGAGGATATAGCTGTGTGACATCTTACAGAGAGAGGATATAGCTGTGTGACATCTTACAGAGAGAGGATGTAGCTGTGGGACATTTTACAGAGAGAGGATGTATCTGTCAGAGGTCTTACAGAGTGAGGATGTAGCTGTGTTTGATCTTACACAGTGAGCATGTAGCTGTGTGAGATCTTTCACAGTGAGGATCTAGTTGTGTGAGATCTTACACGGTGAGGATATAGCTGTGTAAGATCTTACACAATGAGGATATAGCTGTGGGACATTTTACAGAGAGAGGATGTATCTGTCAGAGGTCTTACAGAGTGAGGATGTAGCTGTGTGAGATCTTTCACAGTGAGGATCTAGTTGTGTGAGATCTTTCACAGTGAGGATCTAGTTGTGTGAGATCTTTTACAGTGAGCATGTAGCTGTGTGAGATCTTACAGGGAGAGATACCTATGAGTTCTTACAGTGTGAGATCAGACTCCAAGATTTGAGTGAGTAATAACTGAGTGAGGCAGTTTGTGTGTTTGGTGACACCAGCCAGTTCTGTACCCTGCAGGAAGCCTGACACTCAGGGAAGTAGCTGAGCTCCTGGACAAGGACAAACTCCTCACCCTGAAGAAGGAATGTGGAGGGCTGCAGACACTACTGAAGAACAATCACCAAGTGTTTACAGGTACAGAAGGTCCCCACGTTTAGTCTCTTTACCTAAAACGCATGCAATCACAGCAGTTGGTTAAAACGGGTGTCACATGCAATCAGCTTGACAAGATGGTCAGTCTCAGGCCATCCATTTGGTTTACAGGTTAATAAATTTATATGTTATTATTTATTTGTGCATTGTATGCCATTAGGTCAAAAAGTAATTTTTATCAGGGCTAATTTTTAAGGGGCTAATTTTCTCATTTCTCATGTAGCATTGCGCACTGCCGTCAAAGACTCAGGAGGTGACAGAGACTGTTTCTTGTTTGCCTTCACACTCGGCCAACTTGTTAAGATGAAGTGGCTGGGCAGTGTCACATGACCAGCCGCTGTGTCACATGACCAGCCGCTGTGTCACACCTGCTGCAGTCAAGCCATCGTGCAAAACTCGCATATCATAGCACAACACTAGTGCATACAGATGCATGCCATAGTTTGCTGACCATGTTTGCCTCTGAGTCTGGTACACTGACCCGTTCTTGTGAGCTTCTCTTTCAGTGAAAGCACAGTGTCTGCCTCTGCATAGGTTTCATGTTTTAATAATTTTTTTCAGGTGGATAAAATATATTGTAGTACTGATAACATAATTAAGGGTCCAATAATAATTAGTTTTGGTAATTGTGTTTGGGACAGGAATCTGCTGGTTTTTCAGCATTAATGTCAGCATTCTGCTTTCAGTGGTGAACGGCAGGGTGTCTGTGCGTGACTGGCGTGTACCTACTGGAGCACGGAAGCCCAAACCTGGACCCGGAAGCAGGCGGACAGCTACTGAGGCACGGAAGACCCGGCCGTGCTGGTTTCATGCCCACCATCCGCAAGGCTGCCCCCTGGAGCCCGAGAACTGTGCCTACGCCCATGGAGAGATGGACCTGCGTCCTGCCAGCGTGCCTCATTGGAGGAAAAGGGACATGTAACTGGAAGACATGCAAAGGCGCTCATGGGAAAAAACTACACAATAATCATTGCACTATCCCCTGAGTTCTATTGGCTGAGAATCAGCTGGTGTGACTGGATAAGGCAGTCTCATTACATGCATAGAAGAAGTAAAGTTTGTGTGCAGGTATAGATCATATGCAGAGGTGGAGATTTCAGGTCCAGAGAGTACAAATCCAGACCAAGATTTTGCTTCAACCAACCAGTTGAGTATAAAGAGTTACAGTCACATAGTACTCAACTGGTGGGTTGAAACAAAATCTTGGTCTGAATTTGGACTCTCTGGACCTGAAATCTATACCTCTGATCATATGAGGGATTATATGTTAAAAAATGGAATCTTAGGATAAATGAGCTGCTTGAGTCCATCAGTTTATTAAGCGAAATGTAATCCACTTTTTAAAATAAGGGAAGCTTTTCATCTGATCCATATTCTTTGGGACTCGTGTGCTTTTAAGTCTACTGACTCTCTACCCCAAACGCTCCCTCAAACAGAACCACGCCGAGCCCTGTGAGATGCTGAGGAACACACTTCCATCAAGTGGAACCGGCACTTTTGAGTCCTCCGGAAATGACAGAGGTTATTAAGACAGGTCAGGCTGGTGCCATATGGACCAAAGAAAAATGGTGCTTTGAGTCCAGGGCTGTGTTTATTTTTAGTTGCTTTCGCCAGGGGAGGTCACGATATACTGAACGGCGCATTCCTGAGTTTATTAGAGCGTGGCTCTCTTTCTGTGTAAACATTGTAAATAAAAAAGCACAACTGTGTATTTCTAGGAATGTGGACCTCTGCAGGGCCTGTGTCGATCACCTTAGGACAGTGTTTCCCAATCCGGTCCTCGGGGACCCGCAGACAATCCACGTTTTTGCTCCCTCCCACCTAGCAAAAACGTAGACTATCTGGCAGGGAGCTGGAAGGGAGCAAAAATGTGGACCGTCTGTGGGTCCCTGAGGACTGGATTGGGAAACGCTGCCTTAGGATGTCTGGGACTCAACATTTCCACCTGACCTGATACACACACACACGCTCATCAAGCTTACTATATATAGCCACAATAGAATGCTTGTATTGTCATTGTACAGGTAGCAAGTACAAGGAAATTCAATCTCCACATATCCCATTGCATTGCATCTCCTATAAGCTACATACACGTGCTGGTGAGAGTGAAGCAGGGGGGTCAGTGCTACCCCGGAACAGTTTTTTTTATTTATTTTAGAGTTAAGGGCCTTGCTCAAGGGCTCAATGATCGTATGACTTCTCTGCCAACCACGGGACACAAACTAGCAACCTTCCGGAAACAGGTGCAGATTCCTAACCCACGGCTGCACACCAAGGCAACTTTCCCCAAATGACCTCTGCTAGGACTGACCCAAGGCCCAAATGACTGAAGAAAGCATTTTTCACATTTGTTTCAGTTTTGCTAGTTTTATAAATGGAATCCTTTACCCTGGAGGTCACCCTGATGAATTCGCCCTCCCCTCCACAACCAATTGGGGTCATTACCAATTAAAGGGACCCCCCCCCCCCATGTCTACATGAAAAGGGTTAGGAGAGACTGGGGCCACTGTGCTGTCTGTCATCGAAATGTTAGTTCCATAAATAATTTGGTGAGGGCTGTTGTAGGGGGTGGGGGGAGGCTATCCCAATCATGGTCTGGTGTCTCAAAATCCAGAAGACCTTGGTGGGGGGTGAAAGCTTCATCGCTTTCAGAATCCCTCTGCCTTTCACTGGAGCAATTGTCTGTTTAGCCTTTGTGTCCTGGTCTTCTTCCTGTGTCCGTATGGCTGAAAGACGGATCTGCGTTCAGGGACTGAATCCAAAACACGTTAAAAATTGACAGCCTGCTCTTCACTGTCTTTGCTGGCAAGAATGCCCACAATCATTCTTGAAGACCAAGAAAAAAAAAACTTGTAGAAATCAGAATTTGAAATTTGTCCCTGAGCTACCATACTGGGACCACGTGAGTGTGTTAATGTCACATTCAGTCCGGAATTTCTGGAGAATGCTTCAGCCTTTCCAGGAAAGGATGATGTAGCAGGCTTCATTTGTGAGTTTCACATTAAACCGACAAAGCAGAGATGAGTTTTCCTCACGCCGATGCACATAAAAGCAAAGCTGACATGAGACAAGACACTGGATCCCCACTTTGTGACCCTGAGTCAGAAAAAAGCAAAGAGAGAATTTATCCTCATTCAGTCACAGGTCCCTCATCAACCTCAGCGAACCTGCGAGAAGCCTGACCTGCCAGGATCCAATCAGGCCAGGCTCCAGCTAAACTTACGCAGACAGTAAGGTCTCGTTAAAGCAGAGGTTGTGACGAATCTGTCCCAAGGGGGCAAACAGCGGCTAAGGCTTTCAAGAAGCCCGCACTTTCCGCGGAGTCTTCGGCCGTCGTCCATGGACAACGGTATGGCTAAGAGCGCACTTTCATCAGCCTGGAAATGAAAAACAATTCTGTCAGAAAAAAAATGTGCTGAGCACAAAATGTGGGTCAAAGCAAAAGCCATCCAGAGAGCGTCTGAGGAAAAGCTTAGAGCAGAAGGACGAGTCATCAAGGCCTCCAGTGTTGAGGAGGCTGGAGGAACTCACAGTTCATTTATGAGTGCTTTTAGGGCACTGCATTATGGTAAAATAATCCAGTGTGAACATTGTCTGTTCTAGTGACAGCTGCTAATGAGACAGAAAGTGCTTGTCACGCACTGGAGGGGTGCGCTGATCTTTTTTCAATCAGCCTTATATCCTCATATCCTTATTGCTGTCCCTCTGCGCCGGCCGCATTTTTATAAAGATGTGAAGTTCTAATGTTATGTGCAATTTGAGTCTACAGTCAGTGGAAGGTTAACATCACGAAACCACACTCAGGCATTATGATCCCCACAAACTGACACTCAGACATGATGATCCCCGCAAACTGACACTCAGACATTATGATCCCCGCAAACTGACACTCAGACATTATGATCCCCGCAAACTGACACTCAGACATTATGATCCCCGCAAACTGACACTCAGAC
>JAODJU010000014.1:11877225-11895509 GCA_026776725.1 Gnathonemus echidnorhynchus
TTTTCCACGGGTGTGTGTCTATATATAAGTTTTATATGTTTATACTGTATATATATATATATATATATATATATAAAGTTTTATATATATATATAATGTTTATCGTATCACATTAATACAGCTGATCGTGATAATGAAATGAAAGAGGGATACACGGAACAGACAGTGATGTCTCTGGGTGTTGTGATGAGCAGCCACTTCCGAGAGCTGACATCTTCGCCGAGACAGTGAGTCACCAGACCATGGGGAGCCCTAAACTTAGGCGCGGCCCGAGTCGCCTCATTACCATGTTCATTACGGAACGGCGGGGGCTGTGAAGTCTTACCTAACGCGAGCACATTCTGGGCCAATCAACAGACCTTGCCCTGTCTCCAGTGTGTAAATACACAGTTACGCGCTGCTGCGTACAAACACGGCCTGACCCAGCGGACGACAATAAATCAGATATGTTTCCCTCCATGTAAATGAGAGACGTGCCCTCTAGCCTCACCAGGAAGGCTTTCAAGTGACGTGCTGAAGCATTTTCCAGTAAGGCGAGTTTTGGACGAAGCCGTAACCATAGCAGCCTTTGATCTGACCTTGCAGAGAAAAAAGAAACTGGATGTCTAAAACTTGTTGAAGGAATTATTGGAGATTTTGTAGGACAATGAGGCAGTTACCAAACCTCACAGGGCAATGCTGAGGGAATTAACATATTGACTCATTTTGATCAGAATGTTTCAGTAGCTGATGTGATAACAACAAAGCAAAATCAACAGATAAAACTTCCCATTGAGTTAATTGATCTGAACTCTGATCACTGTACAGTAAATACAGGAAAACAGCCAGTAATGCTGGACATGCTAAGAGACAGCCACAGGTCTGCTTTACAACGTATTTAAGTGTTCTTTGGTAAATGCTAATCTACTCATCACTTTTTTTGTATTCAAAAAAGTGCATAATGCAGGAATATGCTGACCAACACAATGGTCATGTTTCAAGTGCCTCGATTTAGCAGGTCCTTAAAAATGTTATTGTTGAGATGTGTCATCCGTCAAGGCACAAGCTAGGTTCAGATTCACGTTAGGCTGTTTAATGCTCTAAATATAGAACCGGATTGTCACAAAATTTGTCAGTCTGAGAGCACCCCCGCCCCCACCCCAACCTCTTCTGTTTAATAAAATATGTAAGATACGTTAGACAGTCCATGTAATAGACTGTCTGATTTATGCAGGCAGGCGACGGATGGATAGCACCAGAGGACCGGCTTCCTTGGTTGCTAATATCTGACAAAGATACTCGATTTTATCCAGCCCGAGAACTGGTCCCAGCAGGATACGATGTAAAAGACAAAATGCAACAGACATGCAAAACAGAGAGTCCCATCCGTGGAACAGAAGTGACTTATCGCGGGAACCGGAACATACCTGCATGGTCTTACCCGAACCAGCGGGTTGTTAGTCTTCATTCAAGATGGTTCTTTAAAACAATGAATAAGGAAACTAAGAGCAATGTTTATCTGTTAGTAGTAATTATTTACCCTAGGAAGTATTCTCAGTAGTATTTATCAGGTCGTGTTTAAGATTTGTGACCA
The DNA here is from genome assembly GCA_026776725.1 of Gnathonemus echidnorhynchus. NCBI lineage: Eukaryota > Metazoa > Chordata > Actinopteri > Osteoglossiformes > Mormyridae > Gnathonemus > Gnathonemus echidnorhynchus. Next base: position 11,878,799 of record JAODJU010000014.1, read on the forward strand.
AACAAATAAAAAATACTGACCACCGCAACTTCTCTGTAACATTTGTAATAACTTTTCATGTGTCCAGGGTCCAGGTGTTTAATCACTGTCACTTGCTGCTCCAAGAACCCTAATGTTTTTCGATACAGACCCTCACTAAAATTTCTGTTTACTAGTCATATAATATTTATGTCATTATACTGTATTCAACGGGCTGGCATGGCTTGGCCAAAAATGTTGTTCCATTTAATTTAATTTCCTGTGTCTGATGCTTTTAGTCACCAGAATATTGCCGTTCTCCACATCCTTTTGAATACCGTGCTGAAACATGTAGTCGTCTTTATTCCCGGTTATTCTGGATCTGTAATGAATAATTAATTTCGGGAAATGAACCTATCTGCCTAACTCCCAGTGTCAGGGCAACGAAAGAATCGAATGCATTTGTAATTATCAAGTGTGTCCCTGTGGACCATCGGAGTAAGGCAATTAGGTAAATCACATTTTAATGTAGGCCTAACGTGAATCGACAAGAACATCGTGAAACATTTGGGCGTGATGGTTTATAACTGAAAAGAGCAGGAAATAAATAAATAAACAAATAAGCAAATAAATAAACAAGACTGGAGGTCTGAAGTATTACCGATAAGTATTTTACTGCTTGTTTTTCAGTTCTCAGAATCCGTAAATTTATCCGTTTCCTCTTTCTGTGCCGTTCCTGTTCTCTTTGTTTACACGGTTTATTTAAGACATCTATGTTTATTGGATTTATGGTTCCGCCAGGGACACCGCTGTCACTTAAGCAGATGGCTGCAGTTACTGTACATGAGTAAAACAGACTGCAGGGCAGAATGGGTTCATCAAACATACAGAGACCTGCTCAAAACAGATTTTGAACAAAAAAAAAAAACATTTGAAATAATAATTGAAAAAATATTTGAACTACTGTATTAATTTAATTGTTTTAAAACGAAACGATAGACGATGTTATTTGCGAAGTATGAATGTGATGTGGCATAAAGATATTTTTTTTATCATTTTTTCTAGATTAAACCTAGCGATCTGCCCGTTTAAATGAGATCAGCTTGATGTGCAGACATGCCAAGATAAGTCAACTCTGTAAATTCTTTATTACATCCTATAATTACACCCTTGATAGCAAGAGATGGTCAAAATAATAATAATAATAATAATAATAATAATAATAATAATAATAAAATAACTCAATAAATCACTCATAAACAAGACTTCGAGTTTATAATAATGATTTCACTTATTCAGGCTCTGCATGGCTAAAGTTTCTCATCAGGTGAAGGACAACCCCCCCCTAAGTCGCGTATCATACGGGCTGTGTTTTGTGCGCATGATCTGTTCTCTTCCTCGGATTTTCACATAGAAGGAATCACAGCAGCAGCGGACACGAAAATATTGTGCATCATCATAATTTCTAACGACCAAAAGTTCCTCGAAAAATGAACGCGATTTCGGCGAATTAAAGGGAGCGAATGTGGAAGAGGCTGCGCCGAGTGTGAAGGGGAAATGGTCGGGTGGCCGCGGAGGCGATCAACTTTTGGATTCAGCACGCTGGACAGCTCCGGCTTCGCAGGCGAGAGTTGGAGGAGTTAAATTTCCCCGCAAGGAATGAGATGTGTTGAGGATGAGCGATCGAGGGTCACGCTGGAGATCATGGGGATATTTCGACAACTGCAGATAATACGTTGGTGACATCCTGGCTTGAGAAATGGACTTGGCAGAAATCCTCTTAGTGTTGTTCATCTTTGTGGTCGCGATTGTTTCTTTGTTGTCGAACTTACTGGTGCTGCTATGTTTTATGTACAGCACCGAGATACGCAGGCAGGTGCCGGGCATTTTCACAATGAATTTGTCTTTCTGCAACATACTGATCACGATTTTGAACATGCCAGCAACGTTACTGGGGATTATCAGAAACCAAAAGCCCTTTGGAGACTGTATTTGTCAGGCAGTGAGCTTTCTGGAGACTTTTTTGACTGCGAACACCATGCTGAGCATGGCAGCGCTAAGCATAGACAGGTGGATAGCGGTGGTTTTCCCACTGAGTTACTCCAGTAAAATGCGATACAAGGACGCAATAGTCATGGTCTGTTACTCGTGGCTTCACTCGCTCACCTTTTCCCTCATCCCAGTGATTTTTTCTTGGTTTGATTATCACCAGGTATATGCCTCCTGCACCTTGCACCTCAATGCAGAAAGCGAGCGGATAAAGTTTACAGTCTTCACCGTCGTGTTCCATGCCACCAGCTTCATGCTCTCCCTCCTAACCCTGTGCTTCACATACCTAAAGGTCTTAAAAGTGGCACGATTTCACTGCAAAAGGATTGACGTGATAACCATGCAGACGCTCTTCTTGCTGGTAGATATTCACCCAAGGTATTTATGCTGATTTGCTTATTTTGGCGCGAATCAAATATCCAGCGCACGGTGGTAGTTTTAAACTAATCTACCATAAAACAGATATTAAAGGACTGTAACTAAGGTCGGTACGGTAAACCCCTGTGTGAGATATAAAACCCTGACCGTAATATTTGCGATTATATTTTAAGATGTTAAATTACCAGCAGCATTGAAGATTAGTCATCGTTTTAGATTTGACAGAACTGTTGGTATATTTATTTATTCATCATGCAACCTGTTCTTTACAATGGCGTATGTATGTGCCCTAACCTCTCCAGTGTCAAACAACGTTGTCTTGTGGAGCAGAAGAAGAGAAAACAGCGCGCAACAAAGAAGATCAGCATTTTTATTGGGTCATTTATCATCTGCTTCGCCCCTTATGTTGTAACCAGGTAAGTGTGCTTTAAAATACTTAATCTCTCACATATACCTGCTAATACGGTTACATAATTGAAATAACGAAAGGCACAGATATTGGAAAAAAACTCACTCTAAAACCTGAAAGGGGGGTGATAAATTATCTAAAACATGAAAATTAAAAATTATATTTATTATTATTTATTAATATTTATTAGTATCAGTGACAACACTGGTTCAATATGATTCTTGTGAATGAGTAAAGTTTTTCATCAGGTGAGAGTCAACCCCCTTAGGTCTATACCATCACTCGTATCAGACGCCTTCACGAGGCAGAGGTAGAGCACAGATTATTCCTGTGATGCTTTTTACACGTCAAGTAAAAAATATGTGAACTAGCAGTGTTAAATATGAATGTTGATGCTCACAAGGGTACACCAGGATAAATGCGTGTTGAGTACTCAAATCTGTGTCCAATCCTTTAGTAATGGGCAAATGAAGCTTCATGAACCATTTGATGTATTTTCTGACCCCAGTAGATGGTGGTCTTGTTTTGCTTTGGGGCATGCTTTGAGCCCTTTTATCAATAGTGAGCACCATCTAGAGGACTTATATATTATAAAATATTATAAAATATAGCTAATGGTTCATGAAGTTTCATATGCCCATTACTACAAACTATTGCTATCAATGTTGATCACCTTCTCTTCACTTGCCCTCAGGTTGGCAGAGCTGCTACCCTTTGTAGGCATAAACAGGCACTGGGGCATCGTGAGTAAGTGCCTGACATACAGCAAGGCTGCCTCGGACCCCTTTGCGTACTCTTTGCTGCGGCAGCAGTACAAGAAGGTCCTGATCCACATCGTCAACCGCGTGCTGAAGAGGGACCTCTACCCTTCTTCCGGACACAACAGCTCCCTGGATACAGAGAATGACTCCTGTCTTCAGAGGATCAGCTAAGCTCACTGGTGTGGTCCAGAGCCATGCTGTAAGCAGACATAAGTGCAGCTGCTAGGGGAGGGGGGGGGGTTGTGTCTGTCCTCCTGGGACCATGCCGACAGTCAGAGAAAGCCAGCACCGCTCTGGGACCCATGGACCGTGCCAAACGCAGGGACCAAACTGGATCAGCTAGTGGATTCGTACGAGTTATTGGCCGTCAGCTTGATGGATACAGAAACTTGAGGAACTTATATATACCTAATAGCCTTGATACTCCACTCAAACACAACAGTGCTGTTAGTCTGGCACTGCGCATTGACATGGAGATGCCCATTTTCCTCTTCGCCTGAATCTGTGTCAGTGGTGGTCTGGCTTGAGTTGAACAGAAGCCCACCACTAGGTGGCACCATAGCTAACAGCTGGCAGAGCCACGAGGCTTTTTGGCACACTTCAAGACTCTGGTGCCAGAGGCGGGAATGGAGAGATGCATTAAGTTCCACCGGGGGTGTGTTGCAGGAAACCCCATGTCTACAATGATTAGCTTGCTCCCCCCCACCCCCCATTGTGGACTCTGCAGACTCCACCGCCGTTCACTCTGGTATGTCACTCACTGGCTCTTAAAGCACTTTGTCATTATTTCAGAGCTAATAGTTCCAAAAAAAGGCCAAAGGCAAAATCCATTTTTTATTACCACTATAATGCTTACGTGTTAAACTGAATGTACTGCCAGATCTCAAACACATTTGTACTTCTCTTTTATTTTGCAGAAATGGTTTATAAAATATTTATACTAAACTTACAGGCAATTTATTTTGCTGCATTAAAATCACGTATTTGTTGAAATTATTATTTTATTAGGGAGAAATAAACCTCTGTGTGGAGAAAGTTATACTGTTTAAGTGCTTTAAATTATATTGTGCTTGTGCCAGATTATGTTTATAAATAACTGTCGGACAGTCAGTGTTTTCATGCCCAAAACATTTGCTTTATTTCTGTACGTACCCAGTAAAACTTAGGACCAGATGGTTCAAAAGTAAACACTGAATGTTAATTTTGCTGCAAGGTACCTGCTGTTTTCTCTTGTGTGAGTGGAACCATTTGTGAAATTAGTGCAATAAAGTTGGCAGAGATGTTTGGTGAAACCTGTTTAATTCTTTAGCCACTCTTTTATTGTTATTGTTTGTTCTGGAATTATTGTTTGTCCTACATATTTTTGTTTACTTTATTGTCGCTAAGGAAGCACCCCTAGCAGAGAACACTTGAGAAGTCAGTGGTCATTATTTGTTAGACAGTACAACGCATGAGCCACGTTTCCTCATTGTTGGGAAGGTTATTAGGTTGTTACGCGAAAGTGGCATGACTTACTACGGAGAACTTACTGTGCCTTTTAAACGGACTCCGCACTTCAGAAAACGCTAAACAGTGCACGCATCACTCAACGTCTATGCAATTTCCTAGACCTAGATGTTTAACATTGACGGTTTTAGTGTAATTAGCATATTCATTTCCCGTATATGTCAAGTTAACACTTTACATAAACGGGAAAGGAATATGCTAATTATAGGCTACTAGTTTGAAAAACAAAGGTCATTTATTCTAAAGTGAGGTGCATAATGACCAGAAATGTGACAAACGCCGAAAAACAAGTATGTTTTTAACTTGCCTGGATTGACTGTTTGTATATCCCACGGAAACAAAGGGGGGCTCTGGAATGGACTAAATCTCCGCATTTTGCGTGAAAGCAAAACTTAATGGTTTAGGAACCGCAAAATATGCTTTCCTATAAAGTATGGAAAAAGCAAGCAAAACTAACGTACATCAAATAAAAAGAATATATTCTAATTTTCTTACCAACAGCTTTGCAAGTAGCCTACTATTAGAATAATACTTAATTAATATACCACTTTAAAATGCATACATGTATAGGCAATAAGCCAATACGCTGTCGTACCGCTTTTCTTCTGTACAGCAATTTCTTTTGTAATTTGATCGGCGACCGTAATACGCGTAATAAACTAACTTTTCTGGAGGAACAGAGCGAGCGGAGCGTCCCCTTTGTAATTAAAGCGAGGGGGAGCGCAGACGTGCCACATCACAATCCAAATGGAATACAAATGGATCAAAATGAACTCTATTATTTTCACGTTTAATATATTCGCTATATCCGTCTGGTCCGCTCCTCCGCGGTGCGAACCGGGAGACGAAATTTTAGGTAATGTATGATTTATTCTAAGCCGGATACTACAGTCTTCTGGATGCAGTTGTACTTCATGAGTGAAATACCAGAACTTGATTGCAACAAATGTTTACAGTGTTTTGGTAAGACAAAGCTAAAAGACATATTGTCGTGATTTAATCTTCCATGACGTACGACAGAATTGCATTGACGCATGTTCACATGTTATTCTCGTTACAGTTCTTATGATATGGTGAACATTTACAATGTTACATTCAGTTGTATTCACTTTTTCATCGTAGCATAAATAAACGTTTATAAGTTTAACAACTTTTTGATTAGTTAACTGCAGGCTATATTAGGTTGACGTTACATTTATATGCAGGGAGGAAATGCAGTTCTGCTGAATTTTGTAATAACAAGAGAGTTTGACACGAATATAACATTAACGAAAATAATTAAGCCTTTGGGGGGCAAGGAATGTTTCCTGTGAAAGAAAGGATGCGATTAGTTGCATATTGAAACAATTTTCGTGCGCTGATGCAAAGCCCGTCACAGAAGACCGCAATATTTTAAATTGGGGAGTGGGAAAGGAAGGGGGAGGGAGTGTATTTACTAATCTAAAGAAACATGAGGGGAAGATATGTATAACGAAAGTGGTCGGCAGTGGAAAATGAGTTACCAAAGAAGAACATTGTGTTTAATGAATTTTATACAAACATAAGGTCTAAACGAGCGTTAGAAATGTTTGAGTTTCTAATGTTTTTTTTCTTTATTTCCTTTTCCCTGTAGCAGAGTATATTGCTTTGATTATTCAAAAAAGGACTTACTACTCACGTGTTTGTATATGAAGCAGCAGAAACGCAATCGCACTGCTGCCATCTAGTGTTGAATGTAGTGTTTACTCAGTTACGGTAATAATGTAATAACGTGTATGATCTGTCTTGCAGGGAGATGCAGGGAATCAGCTGAAGAAAAACGTAGGTGCTCTTTCTGCTGTCTTTCCCCAAACTGAACCGTATAGCACTTTTAGTTGTTTGAACTGTGACGGTCACATTCCATACGCTTTGTATCTAATTAGATTCTGAATCATAAGTTTAAACATACTACTTAATTTAACTTTCTACCTATTACTTAGGCATGCAAATGTCTGCTGCTGCACTCTCAGAAAAAAAGGGTAAACATTTGTACCTTTGCCTGGGCTGTACCCTTGTAAAAAGGTACAGAAAGGAACTCTGAGGAACATCTCAAAGGTACAAACAGAATTAATGTACCATCAATGGTACAGAAATGTACCTCAACAAGCAAAGGTATAAATTTTTACTCTTACCTCTGTGAATATGAAATTCTAATTTCCAGACAGGCATCAGCTCATCACTAACAACCAGAAAGGCTTCACTGGACAGTGGGTTGGGTGAAAATCATCCGTTCTTTACAATCAAGCCTTTCAGTTAAAAGTCCAACTGATCCTCCAGTTGCTCTATCATCCTCTGAGCTCAGCCAGACCCCGTGTTAAAGGTGTCAGGATCTGTCTCAGCAGATGTCGCTGTTAAGGGGGAAAATTCTGAAGAGGACAGAGTGTCTTTGAGTTGTAAATATCTTCCTCTCCTTTCCAGCCCAAGAGAGTGTCCCAGTTATGTCTTGGGCATGTAGCACTGGCCTAGAACCACTAGATTCTGACAGGATGGGGTGAGGGGGGTGTGCCAGTGTATCACATATTTTCTCTCTTTAAGTTATGCTTTGGATAATTGCAATGGGTTAGCTTAAATATCAATTTTCCAAAGAATTTCTATGAATTTGAAGAGATACATTTTGCCAAGCACAATTTATTATTTTGTTCTTCTTACGGAGGGCTGGATTGCAGACCTGCAGCAGTCCACAGCATTAAAATTTATGTAAGATTAAGTCAAATTTATCACACAAACAATAACAAAATGGCCTGATGTTCATAGTTAAAATGTCAGGTAGCATGTTCCTGAGTCTGAAGCTGACTCTGGTTGGATGTTGCTATATCTGCAGCTGGCTCTGATTGGACGTTGCTATATCTGCAGCTGGCTCTGGTTGGACGTTGCTATATCTGCAGCTGGCTCTGGTTGGATGTTGCTATATCTGCAGCTGGCTCTGGTTGGACGTTGTTATATCTGCCGCTGGCTCTGGGTGTGTTCCCCTGGGCATGAACCTGGCTCTGGTTGAATGTCCCTCTACCTGAAGCTGACTCTGTTTTGCATGCTCCTCTATTGGAAACTGACTCTGCTTGCCCTTTCTGCCTGGAGATGGTTCTGGTTGCATGCCTCTATACACTCTCATGAAAAAGTACCAATTTGTACCTTTGAGGAGTCAGTTACTTGTCACTGGGGCTGTACCCTCAAGGGTCTGCAAATTGTACCCAAACTGTAGGTAAATATACATTTTAGTCTCATTTAAGCTACAGGAATGGGCTCTGAGGAACATTTTTGTACCATTGGGGGTACATTCATATTGTTTGTACCTTGGGGAACAAAACTGTACCAGGCCTGTACGGCTGTTGCATGCCCCTCTATCTGAAGCTGGCTGTGGTTGCCCTCTCTATCTGAAGCTGGCTGCAGTTGCATGCCCCTCTGTCTGAAGCTGGCTGTGGTTGCCCTCTCTATCTGAACCTGGATCTGATGCCTTCCCCTCTCTCTGAACCTGATTCTGGTTACCCTCTCTATCTGAAGCTGGCTTTGCTTGAATGCTGTTGTATCTGCAGCTCGTCCTGGGTGCATTTCCCCACTACCTGAAACTGGCTCTCTGTCTGCCCACTTGCCCAAAAAGCCAGGTGCGCAGAAATGGTGCTGGGATACTGTGACGACATGCCCTACTCCCAGTCCATCTTCCCCAACCTGCTGGACCAGCGCTCACGGCAGGAGGTGGAGACGAGCATAGAGTACCTGCTGCTGAGCGTGTTTAACTCGCTGCTGGGCGGGGAGTGTACCCCAGACCTGCGCTTGCTGTCGTGTTCGGTGGTGGTACCACGCTGTGACCGCGACCGAGCTGTCAAGCCCTGCCGCTCCACCTGCGAGCAAGTGCGCAAGTCTTGCATCCACGCCTTCGAAGGCATCCAGATGGCCTGGCCCTATTTCCTGGACTGCGACCGCTTTTTCGTCAGTGATGAGGAAGGTTGCTACGACCCCCTGGAAGGTCTGAGAGGTACGGGGCCCGATGTGTGGAAGAGACACATGGGAATCATCCAGGGGTTAGATGATGCTTGAGGGTTCTCTCTCTGCAGCTCCATGTTATTGTTGACTGACTAAGGTATCATTGATAGACAAAAACTATTGGATATACTATGATCCAATGAACATTCCACATGGGTCATATAAATGCTTGTAAAATGTAAATTTTGGGGTATTATGTGAAAAGTAGAAATCTTACAATTGGCACATCGCGTCGATTGTATCGGTGTTCTCCACTTGTTCAGTGTAACAGGAGTTAAATTGCATACGCCATCCATGAGAATATATTTCTTGATTTTTAGAAGTAGCCCAAGCACCCACAGATGGGCCTCATCCACGGACATTTTGATTCTAAATAGGCGTTATTTGTGTGGACCAGGATCTGCTCGTCTCCTGAGCCCTGTTATTTATTATCACAGCTGTGCTGCAGCTCATGGGCCAAATGCAATGCCGCTCTCAGGAATGAGAAGTTTGTTTAAGCCGTAATGTCATTTCCTCCATTTGCGGAACTGTGCTCATTAATGACCAATAAGCTCACTGCCCGGGTTCGATGGCTTTTAACAGGATTACAAAGTCGGCCCCAAAGCAACGGCGGGAAAAAGCGAGCAGATGTTTGGTGTTGCCCCTCAGCTCTTTAATTATTTCCATCTTTGAAGTAGTTTCATGGTGACTCACGTTTTGGTCTAATGAGGTCTGTTCTCAGCTGCTTCTGGTTTATTTCTCATATGCTCTCATATATCTCTGTCACATTAATGAGAGAGCAGTTCCCTGGAATGTGGAGGTGTGCAGACACTAAATGTGGATTCCTATCCCTTGTACCTCTTTCCTCGTGACTTGAGCTGTTTATCTCATAAAAGGACTTCAGTCCGTGACGAGGTTGATAGGCACAACATGACTGTTTGGGGAGGAACTGAAGAGCAAATTTCCAAAACTTGCTCAGTGCAGTTTTGTAAGTAGATACCGTTTCTGTAGATTTAGTGAGTTTTTATAAATTTTATTTGGAATGGATCACATGAGGATGAGTGAGTTTTGGTTCTTAGTACTGTGACATATGATGAGGAAGCCTGACTTTAGGTCACTGGTGTTCTCATCTCAAAAGAAAACAAAAAATGTATTGAGCAAGTTTTGCAAAGTTGCAAAAGTCTTGGATAAATGTTGGATAAATGAACAAATTTAATAAGTTTCGATCTTGGTCATTCTGATGGGTCGCCTATAAGAGTCCAAACTGGAGCTCTGCAAGACAACTGCGGATGTTTTTTGTCTCCTGACGTGTTGCGGCGTCACCTCCAGCCAGGCAAGAGGTAGCCCTGGCCGATATCGCCCCGGAGGAGCCGTCGACAATCATCCAGTTCATCTACCACTCCAACACCCAGATGGTGAACATGCTGAAGAAGACGGCCTCGCGGTGCTCCCACATCTCCAGGACCTACAGCATCGGAAGAAGCCTCGAAGGAAAGGACCTTCTGGTCATCGAATTTTCAGAAAACCCAGGTGGCCACGACCTATGTGAGTAATGCTTAATTCCCACAACTTTGTAGTACAAGCCATTTTATGGTAAGTGACTGCTGATAGATACACAATTTCTGAACACATTCTTCTCTCCATTCATTTCTAAGCAAGTTGTCTCCTTGCCATTCTAAGACACGTTGTCTCAGTCTCAGCTCTCCTCAGGCAACTGTATTCCCCGACTTTCTGATCGCTCACCTTGACAGCTGCATCATTTCTGCCCCCTAGTGGAACCTGAGGTGAAGTACATCGGCAACATGCATGGGAATGAGGTGCTGGGCAGAGAGCTACTCATCTACCTTGCTCAGTACCTGTGTTCTGAGTACCTGCTGGGTAACGAGCGAATCCAGACGCTGATCAACACCACCCGCATCCACATCTTGCCCTCCATGAACCCCGATGGCTATGAGCTGGCTGCCGCAGAAGTAGAGGATAGCAATGATCCAGAAAATCAGGAAGTAAATATCCGTTTTTCATAAATCTGCCCTGGTTGCTCCCTAACAGTGCCTGTACACCCGTTTCCAGATTGTGGCTTTGCTTACTTCAAGCGTACAGCGCCATCCGGTGGAGAACCAGTTAAGCTATTTGTAGATCTAATACCTGAGTCGAGCATTGGTTAAGTAACTGAAACATAAACTAATTAACCAAAAAAAAAAAATCAATATTAACTTAGAACCTACCTGAAGGATCAAAAATAATAAGTTAAAGGATAAGTCTGTATAGACTGCATAGTTCAGGTCCAGAAAGTAAAAGTCCAGAACAAGATTTTGTTTTATCCAATTAGTTGAGTAGAAAGAGTCAATCACAGTGTATTCTGGTTGGTTGAAACAAAATCTTGGTCTGGATTTTTACTTTCTGGACCTGAGCTATCCACCGCTGATACTAAACATTCATGGCGCTTAAGATGAAGAGTGCTGTTCCGCTAGGACATCTGGCAGTGGGAAGGCTGTTGGCCTTGTCATATGACTAACCACCACCATTCCTGTGAGTCTTCAGCTGCCTCACAGCACTGAAGCAGCTGTTGCTCAATGACTGAAAATAGATAACAGGTGTCTTGTGTGTGAAAGGACACTGCGGTTACAAATTAACATAAAACCAAAAACTAAACACAGCTTATATGTAGCCTGAGAGCAACGATTTAAACACCGTTATTAAACCCTCAGACCCAGAGCATTCATTTCAGATGTTGGCATTAGAAAAGCACAGTTTGAAATGATTCCATATTTATTCAAATGCTCGAACAAACACCACGACTTGCAGAACCCCCAGTGAGCTGAAGAATCCATTTAAATCGTACAAAGCACATGGCTGGATACATTTCCTTGAGGAACTGTGTCTCTTTAAGCACAAGTTTGCACAAAGTGTGACAATTGGAGCATAAGTAACAGTTACTCTACAGCCGCAGGTGTGCATGGTATGTGATAGATCCTTTCTCATATATTCAGATTTTGTAAAGCCAACAAAACAAATCAGATTGGATTCTAAAATGTTATTTGGAATGCATTTGAGAACAAGAAATTGAGTGTTCTAAAACTGAAAATCAGAGTGACCAACAGCAAGTCATTGCATGTGCTTGGAAAATGGCCGACTACCCAAAATTGGCAGTTGGGGGGAAAAAAAAAATCCTTCAGGAATCTGCGATGCATAAACACATGCTGGCAGCCAGAGTGAATACAGCGTAGGGGAATGAAAAAAGGGGAAGTCCATTTCCGTGAGAGTGTTGGAGCAAGATGTCTGAACCATGTTGGTCTGCTGTATGTGTAATTAAGGAACACTTGCTCCAAAATGCACAATAAAGGAAGATCTAGACATAGAAGATGATCAGCATTAACTAAACTACTTTACCAACAAAGGTAACCCTAGGGCATTTTTCTGGTGTTGGAGATCATTCTGGAGCATCTCTTTATTGGTAGCAGTGGATCTCCTTCTCTGCTTGACCTTCATCTATATCACAGCCGCTCCCTGCTCCCCGCCACCCACCACAGTAAACCTTTGTACCTCCCCCCATGTGACCCAAAGGGCCCGAGGTACGATGGATGGACCAGTGGCCGAACCAACGCACAGAACATTGACCTAAACCGGAACTTCCCTGACCTGACATCCATCGTCTATAGTCGCCGGAGAAACCGGCGATATCGCAGTGATCACATTCCCATTCCAGATTCCTACTGGTTTGGTAAGGTATGGACTGGGATCTCTGTTTATGTATTGTGACCCTGCACATCTTGAGCAAGCAGGATATACTTCCCGGTAGCTGGTTGTAAACAACACTGGTTGACATTCACTGTACAGTGTTCCCATCATGTTAATATCCCATTACCTTCTGTGTTTATGTGCATCCCAGGTGGCTCCTGAGACATACGCAGTGATGAAGTGGATCAGGACCGTCCCCTTTGTGATCTCAGCCAGTTTCCACAGTGGGGACCTGGTCGCCTCCTATCCATTTGACCTCTCTAAACACCCTTTGGAGCAAAAGATGTTTTCACCAACCCCAGATGAGCAGGTGACCTAAGTGAGGGATGTGTCATAAAATGGGACAATCACAAATGGACATTCTCTCGAAGAACTTCGGCAAAGATGTTGTGGTTCCGGAACTTAATTTATTGGTTTGCACGGTTGGTTCCCTGCAGGTCTTCAAGCAGTTGGCGAGAACTTACGCTGATGCCCATGCTGACATGGCCGATAAAAACACTGACAGGTGTGGGGGTACCTTTGCCAACAATGGGGGCATCATTAATGGTGCCCAGTGGTACAGCTTTCCAGGAGGTGAGCAGCTTTGGTCCATGACCGTGGGGCGGCGAAGACCTCTAGGCTTCAAATTTGCCATCTCTGTTAATTGTCACCGTTCCTCAGGAATGTCTGACTTTAACTACCTTCACACAAACTGCTTGGAGATCACTGTGGAGCTGAGCTGCGATAAGTTCCCAGCTGAGGAAGAGCTCTACACAGAGTGGAAGCGGAATAAGGAAGCTCTTCTGAGCTTCATGGAGTCGGTAAGTTCACTGTCCTGAGCTCCATGGAATAGAATGGTCCGTTACTTCAGTCACATCTCAGTGAATATGGAGTCCCATTGTGTTTCTTAGATGCGGTAGGCGTGATCCATCTGAAGCTTACTTATTCTAGAGAACTTGATTCACCTTTAAGAATTATATAGTCCTTTTTCGTGACTGCATTTGGATCTGAAGGCAACTAAGGGATCCCACTGTGTGTAACTGTCTGCATTTCACAGGTGCACCGCGGAATAAAAGGGATAGTGAAAGACCAAAATGGTAAAGGGATCAAAGGAGCCAGAGTGTCGGTGAGAGGAATCAGACGCGACATCACCACAGGTAGGAGCCAACAGTGACTGTGCTGAGTCCACAATTTCGTGGGTGTTTGGAACAGAACGCCGCGCTCTCCGCCAAACACGACAAGCTCTGTGTTGCCTCAGACTCAACCTGTGCCAAGATGCCTTGGTTTCTGAAAATAGAGCATTCTCTTTGAGGGCTGTTTGTGGCTAACAGGCTCTTTCCCAGACACAGCAGAAAGTTGCCCCCAGATTTAATTCAGTCTATGATAGATAATTATTGTTATTCATGGACATAGAAAATGAATTTACAGATTTACATAAAACACAATGTGCACTAAAAATACATGATAAATAATACATTACATCAAATATACATATCATATCAAATATACAGTACTGTTCAAAAGTCTAAGCCAGTCACAGGAAATCTTTGAAGTTATTTATCTGGGTAGTAAGTGTTTTCCTCGGAACAAAAAAAAAAACACAATTTAACATTAGAATAGATGCAAATTAAGAATAACACAAGAATTTATTCTTGTCTCCAAAAAGTGACTGATACCTTGCTGAGTCAATAAACTTCAAACTCATGCAGAATCGCTTCTGAATGTCAGGTTATTGCCTTTTGTTTACTCCTGAAGTGAGCAGGACCTTGTGTTGTTTTGCTTGCACCCAGCTGAGGAAGGTGACTACTGGCGTCTGCTAGCCCCCGGCGTGCATATCGTGTCGGCCCAGGCCCCTGGCTACACCAGGGTCACCAAGAAGGTGTTCCTGCCCACACGCCTGCAGCAGGCCGGCCGCGTCGACTTCCAGCTGAAGCCCGTGGTCCTGGAGCCGGGCATGGAGGATCTCCACATCCCACTAACGGACACCTATGACCGCTTCGACCCATACAACCAGTTCGAGCGCTACACCCTGTCGGAGCTGCACCAGGGTGGAGAGGAGGGGCCAGAGAAGCCGTGGTGGTGGTCCTACTTCAGCCAGACCGGGGGCCCCACCCCAAACTGGCTGCTGAGGAACAACTAAGCCTTCCGAGGGACCGTATAACATAAGCTTTGCATCCACCACATCCTGGTGTCACTAAGTGTTTCACAATATGCGTACTTGACCATACTTGTGTTCTCATGTACCCGTTTTGCATCATCTTCCATTGCCGTAGACCAGTTCCAATACTAAGATTGGAAGTACAGAGGATGGTAAAAATCCCCTGATGTCATTCCTGCGCTGCCCCAAATATAAAGGATACGTTCGTTGCATCCTTGCCGAACAAGACCAATCCCAAGATTCATTGTGTCCCAAGTTCATTCTTCAAAGGCAAGTTAGCAAGACCGTTCTTGCCGAGACCCCAAGTACGATCTTAGCGAGACCCCAAGTACGATCTTAGCGAGACCCCAAGTACGATCTTAGCATTCTTCTTGGTATTTAGAAATGACCACTATCTACAGTCACACTGACTCCAAAGGATGCCCCCCCCCATCCCCCAGAAGCGCTCCCACCCTCCTGGTGAATGGGTTGAGTCATACTCGCCCAAGCCAGAACCAACAAGCTCCACCACCAATCACACGGTTAGAATGTATACAAAGTAGAACAGATGGCATTGCATTGCTGACCCATGTACCAATCACATCTTCCCTTGCATTCCCAGTGTATCATATGCAGCCCAGAAAACATCTTTTGTTTTCCCCCATTGGAGGGGAACAGTTCGTGTCAGTGTGTTTTTATTCTGTGGTTAATGCCTTCTTAAGGTTACTGTGTTGCCATTGCCTGGCAAACAGGTGTCATTGATGAGAAAGATTCACGCTGAGTAAGTACTGCTGACTGCCCTTGTGTTTCAAAGCAAACCACAGCAATCTGAGCCTTTTGTATCTTTTACCCAAAATGCCTCAGAAGACAGTAACTATGGTGTAATTAAAACATCCTGACAAAGGTGTGGATCTGCAGAACGAACCTGATGTTTCTCTTTTGCTGAAGATGCACAAAGATACCAGTTGGCACTCCATAAAAGTTGTTTTAACAATGTTAAAGTTACTATTAAATTACAATTAATCTTACTAATATCTATACATGAACTGTATTAATAATAGTGAGAGTACTCGATTAACACAAAGTGGCACCAATTCAGTTCAGTTTTCAGCTAACAAGGGTTTTTCTGCCTGTTACACCGATATCTGATTTCTGCCATAATGGAATTAGCCTGGTGAGCAGCTAAGCTGCACTAGCTTGTCCTCGGGTCTGCCACTGTAATCCTCTGCTTCCCCCAGGGAATTACTCAGAGGAGAAAAGCTTTTACCTGGCCTTTCGGATTTTAATGGAGACAAACTGTCAAGAAGCATATTAAGTGTTACTCTAGTATGCTGAAATCTTGGGAGTCAGCGTCATCAGCGATGCCACAATCAATGCATCATTTGGTCGAACTGCATATTTTCTAAAGTGTGACTCAGGACTGGGTTAGTAAAACCAATGACAGCTGTACAACATGTATTTTTGGAAATGCATTTTTTTAATCTTCCTGAACCACCATGCCCTTCAAGCCACATTGCTCCTGATTAATATTCAAAGTGAAAAAAGATGCAATAGATTGATGATATAACATCTCCATTCAATCAGTAAACAGAGCAACTACCAAACATCGGAGAAACCTTTTGTTAAACGTCCCACACAAATACCTACCATGAATTCGACTTAATTGCTGCACACTAGTGAAAGTCCTAAAATGAACACAGGAGGTCACTGTTCCCCAGCAATATTATAACTTTACAGCGTATAGAAATACACTCACCTAAAGGATTATTAGGAACACCATACTAATACGGTGTTTGACCCCCTTTCGCCTTCAGAACTGCC
>JAODJU010000014.1:11904538-11918042 GCA_026776725.1 Gnathonemus echidnorhynchus
GGATATACGCCGTGACGACCTAATAAGAAGTGGGTGTACGCCGTATACCTGCGTATACCCTGGACTACACTACTGCTTATAAGGTATGATCACACCAGGCCTGTGAGTTTTTGCACATTTTCCTTCTGCTCAATCAATTTAATTAACAAATTATTTCCTCAGTTGCTCTACTAATTTGGACTGCAGACACTAGAGTATGAGAACATTTTAGTCTTGACCAGATATTATATTTTCCCTCAGCTTTACTTTTAGTAAATAAGGTTTACCTGACATGATGTTTCAGGTGTAAATCTGGTGCATTTTACTCACTCAGTGTGGTTGCTCAGCAGTTAGTTCTGAAACCTCACACCCCCAGTGGTTTGATTGGTTTGATTTCCCTACCCAGTTCTGTGTGTGTGTGTGTGTGTGTGTGGAGTATGTGTGTTCTCCTTGGTTTCACAGGTTTCCTCTGGGTAGTCCTGTTTCCTCCCAGAGTCCAAAAACACGTTGTTAGGCAAATCAGTGTTACTTATCCAAAGTGAGCACACCCTGACCTGGCTCGCCCTGAACTTACTGTGACAGACCTCAGGCTTGGCATGACTTCGTACTGGATAAGTAAAAACGGATGGAGGAAAGTGGATGGATGGATGGATGGACAGACAGATGGATGGATGGACAGATGGATGAATGTCCATTTGTGTGACTTTCTGTCAATTCAATGTGAGCATTCTGTTCTTTCATTATTATGAACTGTTGCGCATACAAACAAACTGGACTTTAGTTACAGACAAACATCAACAATGAAAAGCTGCAGAGGAAATGGCTGCCTGTTGATCTTTATGACTAAGCTTAATCTTAACACCCATACATTCTACATTCTCTTCATATGGATATCAGCAACGTGCTCCAGACATCCAGCCGTTTCTGCATGGGCGTGTCTGCAATAGAAAATAACTCTGAATAATAATAACAATAATAATAACAATAATAATGATGCTAATAACAATATAACTTACAATTACATTTATAATAATTATGTCATAATAATTATAACAAATATAATATTAATAATAATATCATCCATCCATCCATCTATCATCTGTAACCACTTATCCTATTCAGGGTACTGGGAAAATGATGATGATGATTATTATTATTATTATTATTATTATTAATAATAATAATAATAATACATTAAATTCCACAAGGAATTTGGGTGAAAAAAATGATATTAAAAACTCTGTTACACATTAAAACTATACAGGTTTCCTGCCTTTTCTTGCTGAGACTGTATAACAGAGATTACAAAAATACAGAAGGAGCTGAGCTTTTGTCTGACATCCCTCTGTGTCAAACACACACCACTAACATCATTGATATGGAATATATGAGAAAGGTGTCAGTATGCATTACCTACATGAAAAAGAAAATACAAAATCCTACATGTATATAAAAAGAGGGTACGTGGCTTTCGGCCATACTGGGAGGGAGACTGGGATGACTAAGACTATTCCAGTTTATTGGTTCCACCTGTCCCCTTTTGCTCCCCAGCATGTATAAATTGGAGTGTTCTGTTTCGCTTCATCTCAGTAACCCGGATGCCCACTGCCTCCAGTCCCAAGACCTGTAATTTCCTATCCGGTTCAGCTCCAAAAGATCAGTCTCAACTATGATTAATTCTTCCCCCTGACCGAGACCTGACTGCCTCGCTTTTGTTTGTGCCATAACTGGCCGAACCCAGCCCATCACTGTCTAACCCGGAAAACCCAGAGATTTGTAAACAAACGTCTTCCCTGCTGCCAGCTACTCATGTCACTTCCTTCTGTTCCCAAATGGACAACCAAAGCTCAACCTAAGTGTAAACGACCATCAGAAGAGTAAAGCAAATGTCATCATGTCAAATGAAAGTCATTTTTTTCAGATTTATCATCTGGTGCCATATATTTTAAACCACATTTTAATATAATCAGGATCAATATGTTAGCAACTTACATAGCTGGAACCATGCAACTGAATGGGTCCAACCATGTTAGGTGCTAACAGAAGTTTTTGGGATATGCACCTTAGATTGCCATTGTACGAGTTGTATTCCACTAAGTATTGCTTTGACTTCATTGCACCATCTTAGTACTGGTATACAAGACTGCCAAGGCAACCATACTATTTTAGCTTGTCATCAAAATACAGCCATATCCCAACACCTAACCCTTATTTTTAATTTTTTAATGCAAGCACCATTTCAAGAAAGAAGAAACTTATTTACTGTTTTTTAATGTTTGCTCTTGGATTACAAAGTGTGGAAATACCCAAGATGCAACTCTGAGATAGAACTATGTGTATGATTATTTAGTCTGGGACGAAATAAGCCCCCCAAATAATGCACGTGTAACCCAATCCTGCTGGAATTTGAAATGGTTCGAGAGGCGATAATGATTTGGCTAATGATAAATGCGGGGGCAACCTCAAGGCAAGAACTTTCAACAACTTAAGGCCATCCAAGGAACTCATTTGGTACAGAGGAGTTGTTGTCTACACTAAAGCCCTATGGCAAGGATTTAAAGAAAAAAAAAGAGTATTTCCCCAAATAGATAGCTGTTCCCAGACTTTGGTTTCAGCCGTGTACCTGACATTGTTTCAGAGGAGCCAACAGTGAAAAATGGGGCATTATGTTCCACCCTCTCAGAAAGCATAAGGAGGGGGCACTCAGAGGCAGCCTGTATGCCCCCCAGGCCAGAGGGACTCCTGATCAGATTTCAGCCCGAGAAGCTTGCAGTCACTGAACCTGATTTGAAACAACACATTTGAGCAGCCGCTATTCTCAGCTCTCTGTTCTCGGGCCAGACCGGCGGGATCTCCTTTGCTCTTTATCATTTGTTACAGGTCCGAGACAATCATGTCATATTACACAGAGGTCTGAAAGAGAAATCGTACTTGTGGTCAGTAAATTAGTAAATTGAAACATTAGGCCTTCTGTAGTGCATAAACAACTTCTAACATCCGTCTATGGTTAGTTAAGCATAGTCTTTAAGTCTGATCTCGGCAGTCTTCTGAACTAGACAGGTTGGTATGTTGTTGGTTCCATAATGTTCCACTTCATCTCAGTTGAAGAGAGCGACACATTGCTGCTCAAAGAACAGGCTCTTCTGTCAAGATTACAAAGATCTGGGACAAACCAAAAAATCAAACCAAGAGTAGGAGTTCCATGATTATTGACTTGAGTCCATAATTATGCCTTTTCCTGTCTGGACTCCAAGGTGATGTCAGCGCCACAGGAAACTCACATGGGTCATGATCGTCACTAAACTCTTCCACTCAAAACAATCCACAGCAACCTCAGCAGGTTGAGCGTCGCTGGCCTGTGGAATCAGAGTTACAGCATTACTGTAGCAAAACTGCTGGCCAAATCCTGTACAAACACCAGACGCGACAACTCTGCTGCATGAAAGACTTTCGTCCAGACAAATCAAACCTGGTCACTGATGTTGTACATGTTATAGACCCTGTGAACTCATAGAAAAACTGGCACAAAAATGCAGATCATCTGGAAGAGCTATAGTGATTACAGTCTGGCTTGCCAGTTTGCCTCCTGACTAATATACTCTACATATACAGCACCTGTTGTTTTTGCCTGTGAACGTGGACATTACCATTTATAAACTTTTCCCAGCTTTCCGTTCTTGACCATTTAAAAACTAAAATCACAGGTACTTCATTTTTTTGGCCAGCTACAAGCTGGGCCAGATTTTTCTCTCATCAAAAGCAACAACAAATGTTATCACAATGAGGCATATGAGACCAACAATCCACGCTAATAAACTGCTGTGGTTATGAGGAAATAATTTCCCCACTTTTCAGCTTCAGAAAACACAAACAAAATCAAATAACACCTGTAACTGTCATCTGATAGCTGTATTCTTCTGCATTTTACATATGACTATAGTCAGCATCAGGTTGAAGTGTAAATAAAATACAGCATAAATATCCTAAAACAATGTACAATTTCTTTTGAGAACTGACACTTTGTGTCCGGAATTCTGCAAGCTTTTATTAGTATGTATGCTTATCAGTATCTTTCAGAAAAAAAAAAAAAATATTGTACAAGCTAGCATTATTCTATGTCAATTTCATTTGTAGAAGATAAAAATTAGCAGCATAAACAAGGAAACGAATACAGTCGTGAAAGCAAAATTATAATTTTAGTAATTGGTCAGATATCACTAAATTCCACAAGACAACATCAGTAATCATGTGTATTATACCACTACTTCTCATCTGTTTGGGAAGCATAAAGAAAACAGGATGTGCAATGAAAATTACTTAAGTTAATCACTTCCTTCATTTTAGAACATGGGCAGCACCAGTGACAGCCGTACAGGACTAACGCCATGAATGTTTTTAGCGAGGCCTGAATTTTTTTAGTGTCACTTTTACAACTACTGTCATTTCATACATTGTAACATTTTTCGCCAGGAATGGAATCCCTCAGATCTGCGACTCCAGACTTCAGATCTCCAGTGATCACGTTACTCATCGGCTACTTTACCAGTCCGGCTTCGGTGCTGTTCTTCTCAGCTATATGAAACCCTTGGCGCAATAGCTGAATGCGAAATTGTAAATCGTGTTAATTGCGAACATCATGGATTTAGTGAAAGAAATATGCCAGAGACATTTGTTTCAGGTTCACAGAACATGACATTCCACAGCTGTACGCGTATTCATATAGTAATATATTAATAAGCTAGTATGTTAATAATGATATTATTTTGAAATAAGTTTGCTAGATTGCTGGCTTTCTGATGATAGCTAAAGTTCTGTCAGTGATATCCATTAGATGATGCCTCCAGCCTCATCCATAGGTTTCTGAGCTAAGACCTGGATATGTTCTGACCCTGCAACTGCACCTGTGAATCACATGTTCATGGTTTAATAAACTGTTTCTCATTCCTATCATCTAAAAGTTTGACTCATTGCTTTACAGTAATGAAGGAAATAAAAACTGAAGCATTCTGGAATCAGAGAAATACGCCCCAATAACAATGAATAAAAAAATCAGTTGTTTCTATAATGCTCTTTAAGTGCATAATATTATTTTGTCTTTATATTTTTCACAAAACAAAAAAGACATGATTCAAAGGCTCATGGGGGGGGGCTCAGATCTATCCCATGCTGGGTGGGATGGCAGCTCATCACAAGGCAACCCCAGCCCTGAAGGTACGAAGCGACAGTGTCACCCACTGAACTCTGCTACCCCAAGCAAGGCACATATCCGGCTTATACAAACACTGTAATTTTAAAATCATTGTTCTGTTTAAACAGAAAACAAATATAAGCTTAGCTTTCTAAGGCATGACAGGGAAACTTCTCAATTAGCTACTAATTTGATACCAAACATCCAGTGAAGTTTGACTAAGGATTGTACATAACTGGGGTGAATAAAGCAATGCAGAGCTGGAGGCACTGAAACCACAAGACTCCAGGACTGACAGGTCAGATACAGGCAAGAAGCTTGGAATATTCCTCTGTGACTGTGACATCTTCCAGGTGCCCTGGCAGTAAAGAGCAGTTAATGGCTCGCAATACAGAAGAACAAAATGCATCACAACCCAGTAGCTATTTTGGTATTTCCTCAATTTTTTCTGATAATGAAAGTCATCTGCAAATTATACCTCTTAATGAATTTTTTAGCATTAAGTCGATGCTTAAATCTGTGGCTCAAATGAAACATAAGACTTTCAAGTCACAGGAAAATCTATTTTTATGTGAGAGGCGATCATGCCAGGCTAATGCAGAGCTGATGTGCTCAAAGGCTATGGCGCTGTTTTGTCTTTATAGACTAATTTTAATATTGTTTACGCCGCACATCTGAATGACAGCTTTGAGACTTTCCAGAAATGACTGTGGTCACTAGATACACAACTTCTGAGTAAAACATTTTTTTCATTGACAGCAACACATTATTGTTCTCCTGTCGTCATGTGTTACTGTTTTGTTTATTCTGCTACTATTAGATTCTGATAATCCTTCTTATAACTGAAGTACCTCCTGTGATGTCATAGAATCTGATCTGAACAGGACGTTGGAGGCTGTATTCTCTGAACGGTGCCGAGCTCCTATGCCGAATGTCACTCTGAAGATGGGACGCAGTGTGCCACCCATGGGACGGGTCTTCCCACCCCCACAGGGTACATGGTTTATATCTGTACTTCAGGGGAGGCGAGTTCGGTTCAGCTCTGCACAATGAAATCGTTTCATTGCTGGCAGACGGGAAAAAGAATTCAGACGCGTCGTTGACGAGATCTGATTACGTCTAGCAGATAGTGTGTAGCTAAAGGCACGATTCTGTGACACTCTGGAATGTGTTGCCCCTACACTGAACCGGTCCTGACCTAGACTTGAGTTTGTTTAGACCCCATGGAAATTAGAGAGCTGTGAGCTTTTTATGCTCCAACCGTACTCAGAAATGAGAATGACAGGCCTGCTGTAAACTGGGAAGTCATGATTTATAAACACATCATTAGAGTTTGGTATTTTCTTTTTTGCTGCTCATATGATGATACAAATAGCATCAGACCAGAATTTTCCTGCCTTATGCAAATCCAAGAACACAGTATCACTGAAATGTTCTGCAGTGAGCACTCTGGTCCCTTCTTTCTGTAATCTTGAAGCAATACAACCTCCCCAAACTCATATAAGGCTCCATGGACGTGCCTGACCCAATTTTTGCATCCTCTGCGGGAGGGGGGCCTGCCATCTGTGTTCAAGAACACAGCAAGCCATGATGTGAAAGTTGTGTTGCTTTACACTATTAGGAAAATTACTTATTTATAGCAAGTGTTATTTTTTTACAACAAGCACATTTGTGTTTGAATAAATATATATTTTTTTGATCACAGGCAGAAAAAAATGAAAACATATAAAATATAGAAGACCTTTGGTTCCTTTCTTGGATCCTGATTATTGCTGCCTCCAGGAGAAATGTCAACAGCCAGTTCAGATGAAGGAAAAGCAGTCTACAGGTTGATAACTTGATCACTGTCGCAAAGCTTGCAGGAATACAGGAAATGCATGTCAGAAAGCCTGCGGGGATACAGGAAATGCATGTCAGTAAGCCTGTGGGGATACAGGAAATGCATGTCAGTAAGCCTGCGGGGATACAGGAAATGCATGTCAGAAAGCCTGCGGGGATACAGGAAATGCATGTCAGTAAGCCTGCGGGGATACAGGAAATGCATGTCAGAAAGCCTGTGTGGATACAGGAAATACATGCCAGCAAAATCACTATTCAGGTCTACTATTTTGGACTGAATAAAAATGACCTCATAATACAGTACAAGTTACAAAATATTAAATTACCCTTTTCTTAATGTTAGTAGCTGTGCTATCTCTGCGTTAAAACAGGTTAAAAAGGACATCAAAAAAGTCTCAAGAGTATCAGGCCAAGCACATCTACAAAAAACGTAGAGCAACTTTAGGTATCATGCAGCAGTACTGCAGAGGACGCATTGATGCTTAATTAAAGCTGTATAGCCCCACGAGGTTAACTGACTCAGACAAAGCTCTGTATCCTACGTCACAGTAACAGCACTGGCAGAAGTGACACTGTGTCTATACTGTGTAGACTGAGCACATAATGCTATCAGATAAAGAGCAATACATTTTACAATAATTTTTCATAAAAAGGTGAGAAAATGTGGGGAAGAGACAGAGGACAAGAAGGAGACTCCGGGAATTGCTAAAGGACGACACTGCAATGTCTAAAAGCTCAAACTCAAACTGACAGCGAGCCAGTGGGAGGAGACTGGTCAGCACTAGCTTAGTGTGAAACCAGACAATAACTTTTCTCTTGTATGATTCCGCTTGATTATGTTTTTATCAGCTGGAACTTTGTCCACACATGGTATTGTGATAGGATGTGTTTAAGGCAAATTTTTTTTTGGGGGGGGGTGGGTAAATTCTCTGGAGGATGTTTGTGGGTTTTGCTTGAATACATCATGCAGTCAGGCTACCTTGAATCCAAAGTAGAATCCTGTACGCCCAGATCCATACCCAGACTGTGACATCGAACCCAACCTGGCCCCAATAATAGTAGGGATTTGGAAATGTGGAATTATGGAAATATTACTTATATTATACAGTATACACAGTTATTTTTGAGCTTTTGCAGTATTTCGTCTATTGCTACTTGGATGCTTGGAAGGAAGCTGGTAGACAAGAGAAAAAGGGGGGGCAGAGGAGTGGGGAAGCGGGTGTTTGGGGCGGTATGAAAAGTACGAATGGACAAAGGATCCAGCAAGCACAAAAGTGATTTACACATAAAAAAAACTAACCCAATCCTGTATCCGACACGAGCCCAAAGTTCCTGGCCCAAAACCTGATACTTTTTCTGGGCCTGGCGAGGGCAGATCGGGTCGTAGACTTCTAATCCAATGTAACAGCATGATTCCAGGCTGCAAGTGGAGTGTGAATGTGAACTGTCTGTACTGATCACTTGGTACCAAGGGCATGGTGTTATATATCACCAGCTTCTGGGCAAATGGACCTTACTGATTGGCAGCTGATGCTGTCAATGAAAACACTGTGAGCTGAAAATAATCACAGTAACTGTGGTTCCACTTCACATAGTGTTTGTCTCCATGACACTTTTATTCTGCAAAAGAAAATTCCTGCAAATGTGCAAAGAATTCATACCTTCCAAGAAAAACAAGCAAATTGACAGCATTCAAGGAAATAGACTCACAGTTTGGGGTAATTGCATTAATTGGATACTGAATCAAGAATATGGGGTAAAATATGTGAATTATTCTGTCTGGCACAACTTCACCAGTCTGGCAGGTGGAACCAAGACTGCATACGCACAGTCATTGCAGAAGTTCTTCGTGTCAGAGTAACTCCGGCAGTCTTTTGACATGAGGGACGTTATTGACAAGCAAGCAACAAAGGTTCACTGCTGAGTATTGTTGTTAGCAAGCCCTAATTGATTTTTGTAATTGATGGTTTTCTCAGGTTCATCACTTCACTCAGATTTCAGCGTTGCCTCTCGTCTTGTCCTTTGCTATTTGGTTCAGTTTCTGTATGCTACATCTGTTTCACTCCTGAATGTCCCTTGTCAACATTTTCACCTCAGACCTCAGATCTTCATCACTGGAATCTCACTGGTTGGATTCCCTTCCATGATGGATTTCACCCTGCAAACTCCAGCAGTGTGAATTGCAAGTATTTCCACAAGCACGACTAAATACTCAGCTGCACCAAGGATCCAGCAGAAACAAAAATGTTTGAGTTGGCTCTTGCAAAGCAGGGCACCGTTCTTGGCAATCAGTTAATACAGTCTCTCTCAGTTGCTTAAGCCTTACAGGACATATGACCCCACATGCACGCTTATGATTGCCCAACCACATATAGAAATGAAGGAAATTCTTGGGTAATGGGTAATGCCAGCTAATGCAGACACTTCTTGGGTTTTCAGTTATAGTCTTCCCTGTTGTTTTGTAATTTCCCACACCTAAGTTGAAGATTTCTTTTATTATTTCCCTACTCGCAGTGATAGTCCAATCCTGGGCATTGCCCATTCATTCATTTGGAAAGGGCAATGTGCAGAAACAGAGGATGCTGGGATACTGTTCCTAAAGCAATTCCGAGGTGTATTTGACCTCCCTGATATTAGCTGGAACATTGAGTCATACTTGCTCTTGCTGCATAAGAGGCAGTGTTCCTCTGTCATCACTGCTTACTCCTAAATACTATTTGACCCATTGAAGAAGGAGTTACCCTTTTGGGTTAAGGGGTATACACAATGCTGTTGGAAAGAGATTGACATTTGGGGGGGGATTTGGCCAGGCAGAGGGGGGGATGCATATCATATATCATGACACACATGTCTATTTACACACACGCATGCAATATGATACAATGATACAGGACTACAGTCTTCCTTATATTTATATATATATTTTATATTATTTTTATATATATATTTTGTTTTCACTCTCTGCATGCACAGCAAATTTGCCTCAGTAACATGCAGACACATAATAAAAGATAACGAACATGCTTTTATTGCTTTTATTTATTTATTTTCCCACAAGGTGGTGCGGGGCTCTGCCGATGTTGGAAAGGGCACGCCCCCACCCCCCCTATTTCCGACACCCCTGGGTATACATCTGATTTGTCTCTTCATACAACTTGACACTCAAGCAGGAGTGCAAAGTGGATGAGGGGCTCGGCTGCTCTTGTGAGTTTGAACCTGAATGCCAACATGCTGAACAGCCGGCAGGTCCTCCAACTGCCTATGTAGTTGGACCATATGTACTTGTCCAGCTAGGAACAAATCCACTGCTGGGAAAATGTATTTTACACTTAGACGGTGGTAAGCCTGACCATTTCTGACTGAAATGTCCAAACCAGCCACGACAGACCATATTCATAAAGGCCCTTATGAACCACACTGTACTCCTCATCATTCCCAGTGCTCCCATTTTACTGTTAGGTAAAGTCTCCCTGGGGTGATTGCTAAGTTTCATGTTAGTGGACTATAAGTCTGCTGACAATTTGATTGACTTAGTGGGACTCAGCAGGGAACCCAATCAGCTCTGTAAAGGTCACAGACCTTTGGGTGTTCTTTATCTAGAATGGCTATGGTTTATAACTAAGACACATAATCACAAATATGTAGAGAACCGCCATATTTACTGGGCTACAAGTGAATAGTGCAACCTTTTTCTGTGGGATCACCTTGGCTAGCAGGTTACTGAAGAAGAGTCTATCCTTGACTCTTATTTAGATCTAAAGGAAGTCTTTAGAAATAGTTGCTTCTTTATCTCTATACTGATTTTATGATTGTGTTATTGATCCACTTAGGTGGTAGATCTACCATGTTCAATTCCAGAGAGAAGTGGAGGTTAAGGATAAGTAGAACAGTTTCTTACAGCCTTATATTGATTATCAGGGCTTTGGTGCTATTGCAGTAAAGAATCCTTACCCCTTCCTCTAATTTCAGCCACCACTGAGAACGTTTATTTGTAAGAGCTTGAACCCTTTAACACCTACAATCTAGTTTGTAGATGAGAGGGGGGTGAATGGAAAATTGCCATACACATTATTACAGGGCATTATGAGTAGCTGGTTATGCCTTTTGGGCTTGCAAATGCTCCTTAATAATGTCCTGAGAGACATAATACATTGGGTTGTCAATATCTTTCTGGATGATATACTGTAGTTAAACAGGGAACGTGCCAGTTCATTGTAACGCCCATTTCATTCCTTGGATACATCTTCCTTGTCCTTGTCAGGAGTATAGATAGAGCCAAAGAAGACCCAAGTCGTTACTGAATGGCCACCCCCAACAATGAAAAAGGAGCTACAAACCTTGGCTCAGTCAAACCCCAATTTTCCATGTACAGTATAATTAGATTCTGCAAAGCAATATTATTGCAGCGTTCAGACCAGCTGCATGGTAAGATTTACAAAATATAGGAAAACAGAAGAATATCAGTCAAGTTATATATACATATAAATATTATGCCTGAAGTACATATTATCTAGTTCATTTACAGGCTAAGCTGATAATTATGCTGAAATCTACCCCAAATGACCCTTCAGGCAACTTCAGCCACAGTGATCCACCATCAGGGGGCGCCGTGCCAGTCACATGACAGTAGATGTCATAAAGCATGAAACTGCTTTCATGTTTTGCGAGCTGAACAGGCCTTCCAGTCCCAGGCAAGCCTGGACTTAATGTGGCGTCAGCTGTCAGGCCATATTAGTGCAAGCATGGATGGGTTCCTTCCACGCAGCAATCCATGCCATGGTGACCGTTTGCCTCCTGAGAGGTCGTGGCACTTATTTTCCTCATTCTGTGCCTTTCTTTCTTTTTTAAAGGTGACATATGCTTAATAAAATTAGCCAAAGCTGATTTACGAAGGAAAATACGGGCCCTTGGCTGACAGAGCACCAGGCCACATATTTAACGTATTTAGTTAGCTGAAGTAATTTTTTCACAGATGCCAAATCCGTAGTCCTTACTGGAGAATGCGAATGGAATTTAATCCTAGACTTCACACCTGTTTCATAGCTAGGATTCTATGCGCGGTGGATATGGGGTAAATGTGGAATGCATACAGTACAAGCCGAAGAGACGTCCACAAGCAGCACAAGCCGGATTTATTGTTATAAACTGAAAAGTGGTCACTGGAGTGCAGTGTATGGGATGCATGGAAGGAGTTTGTCACTGTGTCACTGTAAGGAGTGCAGTTAGACATACCACCTTGCCTGCCACACAGCTGTAATGTTCCTGTAATATTAACAGCTTTTATTAATCTCCTATCACACTTTAATCAGCCCTGGGTAACTTTATGGACAGTTGGTTCAAGACCATATTTAGGGATCTTTCAGCACCCCTGTTTTTTATCTCAGCCATCCCAAAAATAGTTTTTTTCCCATGCCCATGACTCTGCAAACTTTGTCGTTGGGATCCCCCCTACTCTCTGCAAATTTAATCACTGAGGTTGACGTCCTGTTGACTTCAAGGAGTCGACCCACCTTAAGGGTTACATCCTAGAATATCCCCGACTTAGCAAACCTAGTTTTGTCTCTTACATTCATGGTTGTGGGTTTGAATCCCTTCACATTGAATTTGTGGAGTTGATATGGTCTCCTTATTTATTCAGACTACTTACTTTATTCTCACCATTTAAAACCATGCTATTAGGATAAGTGACATCTATAAAATTACTCGCAGTTTGTGTCTTTGTGCTTATGCAGTCTGATAAGTAGTTTTAAAATTAAGTTTGTCAGCCTAGAAAAATCAACATAATTTTCTGTAACATAGCAATATTTTAAATCGCGCGGGGGACTGGAGCCTATCCCGGGAACCAAGCAGTCGCCAACACACCTCAGGGCGCACACACACTCACAGGGACAATTTAGACTCACCAATCAACCTGCCCTGCACACTTCTGGACCGTGTGAGGAAACCGGAGCCCCACGCAAACATGGAGAAAGCGTGTGAACGCCACGCAGAAAGGTCCTAGGATCGAACCCAGGACCAACGCTAACTGAAAAATGAAAGCACACAGAATCCCTATAAGGGGATTTCATATCAACACCAATTACATCACAAGTGGAAAATAAAATTTCAAAAGGTGGGTTATGATAAGAGTTTTACCACAGCCTTCGCCGAATTAACTGCAAATGGCACCTGCAGTGTGACAGTTTATTCCACAATGCCCCACACTAAAAGGGAAAATCAGATTTATACCTATAATATTTCCGTATGCTCTGGGGCTCATCCATGCATATGAAATGGATTTGGTCATCCCCATGGTAACCAGCCCTACATGCTAGAGAAAGAACATCGGACCGTATGCATTTTTTATTTGGAGAGTTTACTCAGGCAGTAAGCCATATGAAAGCACAGGCTAATGTGGAAGGTCTCTACTTTCCCACAAAGACTAGGCAGTCTTTAAAAAATTCTCAATCGTAGCAGAATTCACAGAATCGTGGCACTGATTTAGAAAAAAAAATTATA